>JAPKLW010001453.1:44244-56741 GCA_026898455.1 Plectranthus barbatus
AGTGTGATTAGACTAAGGCTAAGAGAACTATTGAAATAAATGTAGGGGTCTTTTTTTAAATGAGATTTCGTTTTCTTTGGTGTAGCTTAGGTATCAATAGATTTCTGCTCTCAAATTTAGTTTCCATCACACTTTTTCATCGAAGTGAAAAAGGAAAACAGAAAAAATGAACAGTATAAATAAGTACTATTTTGTCTAATTGCTTTTGATATTTTTCATATTCTCAAACGCGTGAATATTCCTGTGCTAAAAATCATTTTGTTAATCAATTCATATTCTTCTTCTAGATTTAATTATTGGTCCGAATTAAAATACATTCATAATCTTATGATTTTTTTTATGTGTGTTATGCTTAAATAAGTATGTTCATTTTTAAAGAAATTACTCTCTCCGTTCCGATTATATAGTCCGGGTTACTATTTTAGGGTGTTTCAATTATATAGTCCAGTTTCTATATTTGGTATTATTTTTATATGGTCATTTACCATTACATCCCTGAATAATTTTGGAAAATGAGAATATTAAATGTAATATTATGAAAATGAGAGGTTAATTAATGTTTTAAATAAGGGTAGTGTTGGAATTTTGTTTAAATAATAAATATTTTTTGGCAAACGTGCAAGATCAATGTGGACTATATAATCGAAACGGAGGGAGTATATATTTTTTAAATCTATTGTTGATATATATGATCAATTTGAATGAATCTCAGCTCTTTTACTGATAGTATCAATGATTGACATAAAAAAATATTAATGGTTAAAAATCAGCACAATTTACTATGCATAATATAATTTTGGTGGCCAGGTCAATTCTAATTATTTTCAACACCTTTAATTTATTGTAATATTAGATGTGAGTACATTAACTCGTATCATTTATTGTTATATCAGTTGTGAGAACATTAACACGTGTCTATGAACCACGGTGGGCATTGGAGCTTTTATACAATATATTTTAACTATAACTTGAGATTTTTAAAAAAGGTTTAATCCCGGACTTTTTTTTTATAAAAAAAAATCGAATGCATTAACATAAATTTCATTCCGTCCAAATATCTTTATTGAAATTCAAACTCTTGATCTAAATAGAGGTAAAATGATTAAATTGAGGAGAGCCATTAATTTTTTACACAAATGATGTAAAAAATCCATTCCCTTCTTGCAAAAACCCACTTTTTCCATATATATATTTGTTTGATGCTTGTTTTCTATGATTCTTCAAGTGAAAAATTACTCCATTGACTTGGACATTTACAAATATTATTTTTGGGTTCGTGCATAGATGAATTTGTATCGTCTAATTCTGAATATATATAACTATAAAAATATGCATATAAATGGAACTACTATTTCTTTTTATAGAATAAAGTTGTAAAATAATTGAAGGGTGAGTACATAATTTTACTATGCATGCAGAAAAGTATGTTTTTAAGTGGATACTCGATTTTGATACCTTTTATTTAAATTTGGTGGTGTATCTCATATATGTCAATAAAGGAAATGTGGAAAGACAGATAGCTGCAATCGAAATGAGCTCAGAATTTGCGGAGAAAATGGGAGCCGAGCGAGATGAATATACATGATATATTTGTACATAGTTGCACTTATGAATAATAAAATTAATCATCTGCTCCTCTTCTGCTGAATCACGTTATATCTCTTCTATTTTTCTCGTTCATAATCTTATATTATATAGTCAATCGATCACAATAGTGTGCACTGTTAGGATGCATTCTAATTGCACAAATTTACTTTTGAGGAGTACTATTTTTCTCATTAAAAAAACTATATATAGTAATAATTGAAGGGTGATTTTACTATGCATATTATTAAATTTTCATACATTAATTGCCTTCATTCATTTTCTTACAAGTTACAACCGCTTGATAAACGCGGGAGATTTTTCATTATTTCATACACAGTTTTAAGAATATAATCGATTCAAAAATTTACAAAATATTTTACTACCAATCAAGTATCTCAAGGATGAGTTAAATTGTTTATTTTTAAATTCTTCAATAAGCTTGATAAATAATAAATCTAAAATTAATATGCATGTGTTTATAAATTAAATAAAAATAAAAGAATTGAAATAGGGGTCGAAGCTGACAATTTCAATAATTTAGATGCTAGATTGATATGCGTTTTCATTTTTCAAATATTTCATTTACAATCAAATTACTTCTTGGGTTAAAGCTTAATTTAAAGGCAAAAGGTTGTGTTAGGCACGCCTAAACGGTTTAGGCAGGTTTTATCCATATCCAAATGGGTTCACCCATCCCAAATAGGGTTTATTAATCCTCAATTAGAATATATTAAATAGGTTTGACTTGGGTTAATTAATAAAACTCGCCTAAATCGTTTAGGCGTGACTAACTTGAGACCTTCCATAATTTTAAAAATTGACGATTGCTTTGAATATAATTAGTTGCAAATCTTGTCTTAGATTAATATATAATGGGATATAATATTTTTTTAATAGGAGAATAAGTAAGGATAGACCCGAAACGTCAAATTATTTATAGGGAAGGTCTCAGGTTAGACACGCCTAAACGATTTAGACGGGTTTTATTCTTTAATCCAACACAAACCCATCTAATATACCATAATTGGGGATTAATAAACCTTATTTGGGATGGGTGAACTATTTGGATATGGATAAAACATGTCTAAACCATTTAAGCGTACCTAACGCAAGTTTTTGCCTTATTTATAAGGTTTTTATCTATGGAATGCTCATTATTGGGTGTCAAAGAAATACTCCATAATGAAATTTAACATAAAAAGAAAATAATAAATAAAATTTAAGATTAATTAAATGATGATGAAATCTTAGATATCCCATAGACCCGGTTGCAATTTTATCAATATATAAGTAGAGCATATTTTCTTTTAATTTATATTTTATTAAAAAAATATATAACATGAGTACAAGAAAAAGTAAGTAAATCAAAATAACTAATTAATTTAATTCCTATCACTGGAATATTAAAAAAAAAGTATAAAATCAATGAACTTTCTCACCTTAAAATTATGAACGATGTTAAGATTGAGAAAATTCATGATGTAATAAAATAAAGCTAGGTACAATTAAGGAGAATTGTCGATTGAGGACCCAAAAGATAGTTAAATTATCAATTCAGGACCTGAAAGATGTTTTGTTAATCTAAGACCCGAAAGATCAAATAGTTCTCAATCCAAGACCTGATATTGGGGTCCTGGATTGAGAATTGTATGATCTTTCGGGTTATGAATTGATAATTAATCTTTCGTGTCCAACAGTAACCCTGCATGATTATCTATTTGAAATAAAAGTATAATTATTCATTAAACCAGCATAATGTATCAGATAAAATTGATTTATTACAAAAATATCAGAAATCCAATATGTGTTTTTACAAGTAATTATTATTAATATTAATATTATTATTATTAATATATATTTTCTTAATACCTAACCCTAACACATATATAAAAAACTTAAGATAAAGTAAAATAATTAATAATAAAAATGAGATAATTAATTAATAAAAGATGATCAAGAATCGTTGCAATCTTGCCAGCAAATGAGCATGAGGAGGCAGCGGCGGAGGATGTAGAATCTGGCTCTCTGCTCCTTCACCAGCCTCCGGCACCGCCGCCGGCAAGATATCGTCGTCGGATCTTCCACTAGCTTCTCGCAGATGCTACCCTTCTCTTCCTCTTCTTCTTCTCTCCTCATGGCGGCGGCGGACGACGTGGTGGTAGTCGTGGTTGGGGAGGTGAGTGGGGGCAGTGAAGTGGCAACTAGTGGTGCAGGTGATGCATATACAGTTATACATATATATATCATGTGTGATATGCATGTATATATATAGATATATAATGTGTAAGAATAAAATGGAATTGTATAGTAATAGTAGTAGTATTATTGAATTTAAGTGGACAAAATAAGTTTTTGTCATTTAATGATTCATTAATTTTTCTGTTTTTTTTTTCTTTTTTTTTTCTATAATATATGAATTTGCGTGTGAGTGTTTCTTTTTCTTGCAACCCATCATAAATGTTTGGAATTTTGAAATTTTGTTTTATTTTGATTTTATATTTTATAGCATATATAACGTGTATATACTGTATATTTTATTTTATTGTTGAGAGACTGTGAGCCACATTTAATCATATTTGGACATGCAGTGGCGGATCCAGAAAATCTATGTGAGAGGGTTGAATTTTTTTTTTTTTACTCTGCTGCACTTCAACTTCTTCGTATTATATTTTTTTATTTTTGTCCATCTTTTCTTCTTTACGAGGGGACTGTTAGAGAAAATGCTGAATCACTATACTATATAAACAAAAAAAAAAATCTGGCTAGGGGGTCTGAGCCCCCCTAACCTCTATGTGCATCCGTACGTGTGGACATGGAATATGAGTTGCAACTTCATGACTTTATTCATTTTGTTGGAGAGGATTTTAACTTTTAAAGAAAAATGTAATTAGAAATACTCCTTCCGTTCTGATTTATTAATTTTATACCGAAATGACACAATAACAAATGTGTGTGAGTGTAGTGAAATTAATACTCCCTCCATCCCAGATTAATAATCTTGTTTGCTTTTGACACAATAACCAAGACATGTGAGTGTAGAATGAGTTGAGTGGAATAAATATTTTATTGTTGAGTGTGAAAAAGTTGCCTTTTTTAGAAACATGACTATTAAAGTGGGACGGACGAAAATGAGAAACATGACTATTAAAATGGGACGGATATATATTAGTGAGTGAGAAAAAAAATTACTATTTTAAGAAATGAAACAGATCAAAAGAACAAGCGAGACTAATAAAATGGGACGTTTGTATTTTCACACTCGAAATTGAGGATTAATAACTCTGAAATGACTCGTATTGAATTGGGAAAATGATTTGGCTCCGGATTAGTATATAATGTTCAAACATTTTTCTCCTTTGATAAACACACATGATATTTAGGGGATTAACTTAATTTTATTTGGTTAGAAAATTCAAATCCAAAAATGTGAGGAGTAAAGAAAATGAAATTGTGGCCATTCATTTGAGAAAATTCGGACCAATTGAAAATTAAAACTCATTGTATGGGGACAACAAGTAGGTAGGTTAAAGCTAGAGGTGATATGATAGCATTAGGGATTATCTAATCCCACAATCTCATTCAATTTCAATCCCTCCCTCATTTTGCAAATGGCCCCAAACTACTAGCAACACTCTTTCTTGGTCAAATCAAAACTCAAGTTTTAATGGGGTGTGTGGTTATTCACGTGTGATTAGGGTGGGATAAGATGTCCACAACCAAACATATAGTTTGGGATAGGATTAGTTAGAATTTCCCCTATGGAATTTATTCTTGGATCTAATCAAGCTTTCTTGAAATTTTTGTTGCTTACACATATACATAATTGTATTTGTAGTCACACATTCGAAATAGTTACTACATCGATCTCGATCTAAGAAACATGATTATCAATTTATCATACACATATTGTTATGGGTAAAAGTTAAAATATTTGGATTCAGGCCAAAAATGAAAGAGATAGAGGCCCAGGCCAACGACATACAACAGACCAAATGGTCCTTTCACTGAGAAGGATTTGAACCGAGTCCCTCGTCCCCTAAACACAAGGAAAAAGCTAACATCCGCTGACGAGGTGCAATCAACAAGCTGCGAAGGAAATATATATTCGAAGGATCCAATGATGGGCGAAGGGCCGGAAGTAGGAATCAAAAGAAGACCCTTGATTGAATCCAACATATAGCGAGGAACCGATGCAAGAAAAGTCTCCCTAAAGAGGTCATTCGAATTACTATTGAAGGGCATTATTTGGGAGACGAAGGGCTCAAATCAGTGTTACTATCGTATTCTTTGAGTTTAGGGAATATTTTGTAACTAATTAACCCCTTATTTCTCACTTATTAGCTAGTTAATTAGATTCCTTTTCACTTAAATAAATTAAGATCAACATTACTATAATAAAGGACATTTTACTTACTGCATACTTTAGCATTTTCATCGATTTACTGTTTTCCGTCTCGCTCAACAAAAGGCTCTATTGTTCTCACAAACTTTCAAATAGTATTGTAAAAATAAGTCTAAAACTACTTCTAACTTCTAATCAATCCTTGAACCATCTATTCACAATCTTTCCTCGATTTAATAATTTATGTTTAACTATTGGAAATCATTATTATCTTATAGAAAGAATTAGTTTATTAAGATATTTAAAAACATTTTCGAGTGATGTAACTCTATGAACAAATGGAGTTTTATAAATATATAAATGAAGCCCAATACTTAGTGGATTACTACAACTCATATTTTTCATAACAAATCTTAAAACATGAATTGTGGTCCAATAGCCTACTACACTTTACTTTAAAATATCCAAACCATTAATTCATGTTTGGAGTTAAATTAATAAAATTCATTAAAAAGTGCAAATATATTATTATACACTTTATTTTCAGATTAAAGAATTTAAGACCCTCTTGGATATTATATGAGGTGTGAAGTGGTTTCTCCAACTAAAAAAATACTGCAAAAATGAAATAGATAAGACGAGGAAAAAGAATAACTAAAAAAAATACAAATCATCTTTATGCATTATGTATTATTAGAAGAAAAAAAATAGAAAAAAACAAGGGTATGTCACAACTATAATAACAAGTATGCAACACACGTAAAAACATTACATATTTTTATACAAATATACATCAAAACCAAACCATATATATATATATATGTACTCATGGTTTATCAACTTTACGTTCTATTGGTTTGCACGCTACTTCACCAAGAGGCTGGTAGTTTATGTACCGACTTGGAGCCGATGAATGTCGTCTCCCTTTAGGCAAGCAACCCTCAACTCCACCTCCATGCTTCTTCTGCCTCGTAACTTTAGGCTCGAACGTCATGTAGCCTTCCATTTTTGCCCCTAGGGGCCTCGAAGCAGAAGATGCACCCATCAACAGAACTAGGAGGACAAAAATGAGAATCGACATCGAAAGAAATGGAGCCCTGGACATTTTTGAGTATCTCTTTGTTTTGATTCTGGTTTGCATGGGAATGTATGTATTTATAGAGAGATGGAGAGGGGGAGAGAGAGAGGGGTTTGAAGAAGTGTAAAGCTTTTTAAATGGACTCGTGAGGGGCTGGAAAAAGTGTGATATTTTTTCCAGCTAATTGCCTGATTTTCCTGCACTCTATCTAGTTCTAGTAGTTGTGTACCCATTTGACTTTAGGCTCCATTGACTTCAATTCTTGGAGTTGGATAATTATTATCAACACCTTAAAATTCTAGGATGATAAGAATTGATGGAGTCCATATATGTATCTTAAATTTTATTTTCTTTTTTTCAGATAATTGATCATTTATTCTTTTAATTTAGAACCACAACGACATTTTCTATAATCTATATTCACGAGCATGGTTGTAAAAATTGCTAAGCATAAGTTTACACCTAAGCGGTTTAGGCAGGACCTAAGCATTTGCTAAGTTAAAGTTAATCGGTAAACTAATTTTTCATTTTTAATACTTCTTATTCATTTTGATAATTTAAAAAAATAATAATAATAAGTGGCCTGAATCAATGATACGACACATAGCTTGCATAGTCGACCACTTAAACCGGCGCCTAAGCAAATAAATCGGCTTAGATAGTGCCTAAACGTCGATTACTTGCCAAACCATCTAGACACGAGGATTTGAGGGTATTTAGTTTGGCTACGTACCGCCTAGGCACTAGGCGGAGATTTTTACAACAATGTTCAAGAATGGCAATTATGGATATTTTTTCATTTATTTTTAATTGGTTTTTTTTTTGGGGCGTGGATTTCAAAGAATATGTAGAAAGAAATGGATGTGAGTTCTTGAATATTAAGACCATATGTATATCTCTAACAGCTTGGACAAGAAAGAAAGGGGTGGACAAGTGCAAACTGCATGTGATGTGATTAACTCTACCTGGAATCACAAGAACAAACTTTTCTCAACATGTGTGACATGTCACCCTATATATATTCACAAGAAAAAATCTACAATTCGATCATCGATGTCATTCAATTCGTTAGGTGTAACATCTAAGAGATCATACAAGTCCCATAAAAACAGTATTTCTGTAAGAAGATGACTCACTATCCATGCACCGAACGGCGTCTCGACACTTGGGTTTACGGTATACGTCCACATGGCAGTAGTAGCTGAACCAATTTTGGGGCAACTCATCATAAATTAGGGTGGGAATGTGAAGAGATCAAAGATTCACCTACTCACTAGCAATCTTTGCAGATGAGGGAGATCTACAAGTAAATCTTGACACATTAGCAGTCTCCAAATTAATGCTTTCTCACTTATAGATAGAAGTTTGATATTTCATGTTATTTAAGGATATATAAAACATCACAAAGTCAACTTTATTATATTTGGGTGTTACTTGCATTTATTTCATCTTCTCTATGTCACCAAAAATGGGACCAAGATGTCCTATTAGATCAAGAAACAAAACTGGACATACAAAAACCTCAATGATGGACTATGTTAAAAGTAAGAAACAAAGGCAGGCTTATATTATTACCTCATGTTTGTATCAAAATCAGGCAGAAATGCCCCTAGATTCAGCTTCAAGATACTTGCAGATCCTCTCTATGACCTCTCTCCCCTTGGCACTGTTCTGCTGAAACTTGTCCACGCATTTCTGCTCGATTTTCTCTGCCATTGTGGCCAGCGCCGACAGGGGCTTTATCGTGATCCTAGTTTCCTGCCGGCATATGGTCCATCCCTTTGGGTTCTCTGGGTGGGGATCGTACCTGATCTTCTCCTCCACTTCGATGAACTTCTGGAGGCTGATATTGCGGGTGGCAAGTTGCATCGACCGAGTTTGTGCATCCACGACAGTTGATTCGATGCAGTGGCATATATCCTGGCCGATAATCTTGCGAAGGAACCATGGTCCCGGAGCGTGGACAGTTAGCGCCCGAGTTGTGTACAGCTTGCCAGAACTGCTTTCCAGCTTGTGGCTCAAAGTGTCAACCTCAAGAATGTGAGATAGCGTGCGTTTATTCTCTGGGTCAGAAAATTTGCGCCACGATGCAGCTGTTACACGTTCCCATGGATGCTTGTAAGTGTGCTCCTGTGAATACGCTCTAACCATCTGCTATGCAAAAGTAGCTAATTAGATGCACACATAATCATTGACCTCAATTTCTCAGTGCTTGCAACAAAAGCACTTAAAGGAAAAGAGAAAGGTAAACCTTATATACCATTACAATTGGAAATACCACACACAACCGCAAATTAACCTCCAAACAAATGTTTCTTTCATTAAATTCACAGTTTTCCAGTGATACCGAAGAATATAGAATACAACTACAGATAGATCATGGAAGTACAAAGTTGAAGCAAAAGCAACCAGTAGCACATACAAGCATGGCGTGTTAAGATAAAAAGCCAAACGACAGCAGAGAAGAACTTCAAGTCACATTTAAGGAAATCACATCATATATTACACAACCACGGATCAACCTCCCAACAAATGTTTCTCTCATCAAACTCACAGTTCACCCTCGACACAGAATAATGCAGCCTACAATTCCGTATAAATCATGGAAGTAACAAGTTAAAGCAAAAAAGCAACAAACCAAGCAACAGCATATTAAAACTTAATGTCCCATTTACGGAAACACATCTCAGATTACACAAATTGAAACAACATCGCCAAAATCTAATAGTTCAAGACGAAGCAATGGCCAGTGCAATGGGGCAGATCCTCCTAATTCTAAAAGCAAATCTTGATTCAGGCCCAGAGTTTTTTAGTTACATCAAAATTCATCAACCTTGAATCTCCAATCGAATATTGAACTAACAGAAAATGTGGAAATTTTATTATGTTGCTTTTAAATAACCATTAGTAGACGAATGAGAAAAAGAAAAAAAAAACATATATACCTTGATCAAATAATTAAGTTTTTTTCTGCGCTCTTCCAATAACGAAAAACAAACACAATACAATCATAACAAAACGGTTACAGAGAGATCAAACAGGCTAATGGTTACGAACGGCGCAGCATAATCTAATTCATATTGATCCGTAAAGATAGATGAGTTTTTGTACAAAATTTATTTTCATCAAACATTGTGAAATTGATTTTGCCCAAAACACTACATCCAAAAACAAATTGCAATGAATACGCCGATTTTCACGCTCCATGGTCGTCAGCCAACTCAAAAAAATAAAAATAAGGGACTTTCCCCCTTCGAATCCACAAGAATGCAGCAGTTTGTATCATACCTTGTTTGGAGGCGGTCTTTCGACGAATTGGCGGAAATCGCTTGACGAACGAGAGATTAGACCTTAATCGGCGGCGTAAATGAGTGAGGCGGCGGAGTCAGCTGCTAGGGCTCATGGGTGTGATGGAATTTGGGATCATAAATTCTGCATTGTAAACTCAGACATTTCTCCGAAAAAAAAAAAAACTCAGACATTTCTCTGCGATTAATTTATTTTTTATTTCACACGACTCTTATAAATTTAATTTATTTAAATTAAGTATTTTACCAAAATCTTATAATTTATACAAAAATAGCAAATAGATTGGACTTTTTAATATTAATTTATTTTTTGATAATCTTTTTATTGGAATGGAAATAGGAGTGTAAAGTAAAGGTGCACTTACCCAACTCAAAAATTAGATTTATTGAATTTTAATATGATTAATTTATTTTTCATTTGAAAATTGCACTAATCAAAATTATCCACTAGCATGACTTGATGAATAAAAAATAAACAACAAATGTGGGACCTCTTATTACACTAGTAGTCCATATCCATTTCGCATGTTCTACCAAGAAAATAATAATTAATTAACTACGTGGCGTGATGTTGAATTGAGATTAAAATATACTCCCTCCGTCCCATTAGAGTAGTCCGATTTCTTTTCGGCACGGAGATTAAGGGTTGTGAGTGTAGTTGAATTAATATTTTATTGGTGAGTGTGAAAAAATTTGTCATTTTAGAAAAATGGGACTAATTTATGAGACAAACAAAAAATGGGAAATATGACTACTTCAATGGAACGAAGGGAGTATTAATATTATTGTTGTTGTTGTAAACATTAACGTTGAAGTTGAATTCTAATGAATTAATATTGTTATTTTTTTTATATAGTAGTGGAAAGGATAGAAATACTCTGATGTGTATTGTGAGCACGTGTTAAGGTTCTCGTATAGCATTGGAGTATTTTTTCTGGGGAGGGTGTTTATTTCTCGGATCATAATAATTACTACCTCCGTCCCTAATTATTAGTCACAAACCAAAATGGCACAATAACTAATGTTTGTGAGTGTAGTGGAATAAATATTTTATTGATGAGTGTGAAAAAGTTTGTCATTTTAAGAAAGGGGACTAATAAGTAGAACAGACCAAAAAGGTAAATGGGACGAATAAATTGGGACAGAGGGAGTATAACATAACATTTGAAAATCTTGAAATTATAAAGTTAAAAAGACACGTACACTATATTTATTCGGAGACAATTTTGATATTAATCAAACAATATATGGTTGAGAAATCAAGATCAAACTAGTATTGCACTCACGCGATGCGTGGGAATTTAATTATTTATATTGAAATATTAAATTTGATATTTTATTTATAAAAAAAATTATATTCTTAAAATTTTTAAGCTACAAACAATATATATATAGTGTATATTTATACATATTATATTGACTTATATTTATTTTACTAATTATTAAATTTTATTTTATAAGCCTAAATATTATTTTTTCTTTAAATAATGTTTATACATTATTTTATTTTATATTTTTTGAAATTGTATTATATTATTTAAATGGGGAGTGGGTGTTTGAATGTGAGTAAAAAATATGACTTTTAATCATAGACCAAGCGGTTAACCACTTGTGCTCCTAAACTTAGGTTTATATATATTTTTTCCTATAATGGGTTTTACTTCATAATGTATAAATTTTATTGCTAAACAATTTGTCTTATTTTTTGTTGTGGAAAACTTTCAACATGCTACTATTAAAAAAAAAAAAGTTTTCAAGACTCACACGTATTTCAATCTTTGAATTTTTAATGCAACAAAAAGAAACATATCTATTTCTATGTAGAGTATATCACTATATTTTGGCAAGACTATTTTTAAAAATGATTACTTTAATTGATTATTTTTAAGTCAAAGCAGAGACCAACGACCCGTCTTTCTCGATTATAGTTCGAAACTAACTCCCTAATTTTTTGCACTTGTTTACTATAAAATAAATCATATTATATTGTTTAGATAATTTCATCGCACACTAAGCAAATCAGATATATTTTACAACCTCTTTGAATTAGATTTTCTTTAGTTTCAATTTTCTCTCTCTCGTTGAAATAATATATAATATTCGATTTTACTTTTATTTATCTTCATTAAAATAATATATATATATATATATATATATATTAAAGTAAGATTTACTTATATTA
>JAPKLW010001453.1:57141-94230 GCA_026898455.1 Plectranthus barbatus
TTAATTGATAGATGAATTAAGTAAAATAATTTTTTATTTTTATAAATTTTTATACAAATATCATGAACAATAATTTTTTTCTTTTAATATTATTTTTAATGTGATTTTTTTCTATATTCTATGGATAATATTTTAAAAACAATGATCATAAATTCAAACATTTGAATTAAGAGAAAAATAATTATCTTTATAATAAATGAACTTTATTATAGCTTAATTAATGAATTATTAATACAACTATAAGTTTACTATTATACCCTCCGTTATTGTTTTAATATATATATAGATTATGTTGGATTAATTTTGTAATAATTTAGGTATTTTAGAGTCTAAACATGTAACGCCCACATCTGACCTTCCCAATATAGAGCCACGTTACATTGATGTTTCAGGTTTTCGAAGTGCAATTCGAATAAACGATAATAGAAAGACTTCACATTAAAACATAAAATAGCTTAACAGTTAAGAAATCCTTCGAGTCTGGAAATAAAACATAGTTTCAGTCATTAAAACATTTAAAAGGGGAAGGGAATTTCAGAGTGTGTAGCAGCGTGTGTGTAACGTGATGGTGACATGTATATGGAGATACATGTCACAGGATCTGTACATTTCTCAAAATCACACTTATACTTCTTCTTCTTCTGCTTACACCTGCTACCTCCATTCCTGCTGCTTAACCTGCACGATTTAGAAATATCGCGAGGGCTGAGTACTTTCGTACCCAGTGAGAAACATGCCAAAAACATACATTATATAGAATACATGCTATGCAACTCACACAGCTAAACACGGGGTTTTGTTGAAAAGAACCGTGTTAGCCAAAACATTTTATTCCACATGTGTTATTTTAAATGTTATCATATCTGTGTCAGGGTTGTAACTGGAAGTTGGCCGACTTCCAAGTTACGATGATCAGTTAGGAATGAATAAACACCTAACCTACTGTCATCTAGAGTGCACTAGTCTCAGAAATCCTTGTTGAGACCCGATCGCTTATTAATCACAATTCATACTCAATCACCAACATTCTCATCCACAAATCCACATTCACGTATAACAAATTTCCACCTTATATCTTCCAATTCCCATCATATGAAATCGCTATTCCATATGTACTAATTGAGTTCTAGCGCAGTTATGAGAACCTGGTTCCAAACTCATTAGTTATACTCTCTTATCGTTGGGAAACGACAGAGGACAGATAATGATAACACAAAACAAGCATAGCAGTTTCATTTTAAATCAAAACATTTTACACACTTTTAAAAGAAAACACGCATTTTGTTTTATAGTTGAAATAGTTTCCCACCTCGTTTCCTTGGCTTTAAATTAGATGCTTGAGCTTATCGGTCCTCCGCTTTCAATTTCCTACAATCAGTCAAGGTTCATCACTTTAGAATAATAATTCTAGGACCATAATATACATAACTATAGCTAACTCAATCCCAATATAAGTCTCATGATCATCCTTCACCCTTCTATAATTTCCAACTCTCAATCATGATAAAATCTCAACTCGAATTTAAATTCTTGACCTCCAACACTTTCAAACTCATTTTCCAATGATAAATATGTATTTCAAATCAATGTATAATCAACGGGGTTAAAAGGATATGAAATGGGGTTAGAAATACTTTAAAAATCATGTTTTGTACTCAAGGGTCGAAGTCCATTCCGAACGGGTTGTGTTCGTCCCGAGCGGAACGAACAAAACACGAAAATGGCTCAAAAGCCATACCAGATTCCGAACGGAATCCTCTCCATCCCGCTCGGGATGGAGCCTGCTGTTCGTGTTCTGATCGCGATCCGTCCCGAACGGGACCAAGCCGTTCCGAACGGGACGGGTCGTCTTCTCCGGCGAGTTCGCCGTTCCCGGCCCTGAAACTCACATTTTCTTCCACTCCAAACACCCGATTACACATGCAATCAACAAATCGAAGTCCTGAGACCGTAAGGAACCCAAATCTACCCTCAAATTGCCAAATAAACGCAAGGAAAAGAGGGTCGAAGTAAGCTCACCGGAAATCGTCGACGGCGGCGGCGCAAGGTACTTTCCGGCAACGAATCTCTTCAAACTCAACGTCCGAATACTCCCTACACTTCCAGGAACACGAATCCATCATCCATTTAACGATTAACGGCCGGAAAATCGAGTTAATTGGAATTGAAATCTGGAAAATCGCACAAAAACTCACCTTACTTCAATCGACGACAACTCCCTCGATACTTATCCTCTCGAGCCCCACGAGTAACCAAATCGAAGCTCAGAGCGAGAGCTATTGAATGGTGGTGGTGGTTTGCCGCGATGTCGTCGGTGGTGGCCGGAATTTGGCCGGACAGAGAGGGTGACGGGCTTTGGGGGGGTGTGTCTAAAACTTAGCAGCTCTCCCTGCTCTTTCTCTCTCTCGATGAAAATAAGGTAAGGGAAGGAGACTATAGTATAATCATATATCATATATGTTATAATATATTTCCCACTTATATTAATCATACAATATAATATCTAAGTATAACCAATTTCCAACATCATATACATCCAAATTTACATGCAAAAACATCCAAAATCTTTTCCCCCAATCATATTATCTCAATTCCAATCTCCAACAAATAATATTTACTTAATTTCTTGAATAAACTCCACATATGAGTACAAATCTCAATTAAACTCTCAAATTTCAAAATAACTTATTCCCATAAAATTCTCAATTGATATAATTCCATTGTTACATCCGAACTTAATTAGACAAGATTACAATTTAGGTACGGGGTATTACATCCCCTCACCCTTATAAAAATTTTCGTCCCGAAAATTTATATAGCTTCAAAAAGCTCGGGATATCTTTCCCTCATCTTGTCCTCTGGCTCCCATGTCGCTTCCTCGTGCCCATGGTGACTCCATAGCACTTTGACAAATGGAATAGACTTATTCCGGAGCTCCTGTATCTTTCGGTCTATAATGGCCTCTGGCTTCTCTTCATATTGCAAGTTTGGATTTAAAACCACATCCTCACGATTAATCACGTGTTTCGGGTCATATATGTACTTCCTCAGTTGCGACACGTGAAACACATTGTGAATGTTGCTCAAATTTGGGGGTAATGCCAATTTACCCCGAAGCGTACTACTCCTTTGGAGGGTGAAACCTTGAGGAATACCTTATCCCCAACCTCAAAACACAACTCTGCCCTCCTAGAGTCGGCGTAAGATTTCGTAAGATTTCTGCCTACTCTGCGCTTCTCGGATTCTTTCCCTGATCTGTCGGACTATCTCAATCATTTCACCAATAGCGTCCGGTCCGATAACCTTCCTTTCTCCTACCTCATCCCAATACAGAGGTGAACGACACTTTCTCCCATACAGAGCTTCATAAGGAGCCATTCCGATTGTTGCCTGATAGCTATTATTATAGGCAAATTCAATCAAAGGCAAAATCAACTCCCAACTGTTTCCCCGATCCAAAACGACTGCCCTCAGCATATCCTCGAGAGTTTGAATTGTTCTCTCGGATTGACCATCCGATTGTGGGTGAAACGCCGTACTAAAATTTAGACGGGTCCCCAACTCTTGCTGTAAGCTCTTCTAGAAATGGGATGTAAACTTCGCATCCCTGTCAGACGTGATTGACTTTGGCACTCCGTGCAGTCTGACTATCTCTCGGACATAGATCTGAGCTAACTTATCTGACCCATAGTTTACCTTAATCGGTAAGAAGTGAGCACTCTTCGTTAGACGATCCACAACAACCCATATCACTGTATTTCCTTTCTGTGACCTCGGTAATCCTGTCACGAAATCCATGGTGATGTGCTCCCATTTCCATTCAGGGATGTCTAACGGCTGCAACTTTCCATACGGCCGTTGATGTAAAGCCTTAACCTGCTGACATATCAAGCACTTCTCTACGTACAAGGCTACATCCTTCTTCATACCATCCCACCAGTACTTAGTTTTTAGATCTTGGTACATCTTAGTACTTCCTGGGTGAGCAGTATACGGCGTATCATGTGCTTCACTTAATATCTCATTCCTTGGCTCTTCACTGCCTGGCACAAAAATTCTGTCTCTGAACAACAGTGCGCTATCAGGTGCTTCCCGATATTCTCCTACTGGCTTAGTTCTCAATTTCTGCCGTAATTTCTTCAGTTCTGCATCTTTTCTTTGTGCCTCAACAATCTTCCCTCAAATCTGGCACCACTGATATGGCTGTTAATTCACATCTCTTCCTTTCATAAGGTGATATTACTTCTAAGCTCAACTTTTCAAATTCTCTAATCAGTCTGCTCTCTCTTGTGAGCATACAGCCCAACTGAGCTTCTCCCTTCCCGCTCAAGGCATCTGCTACTGAATTAGCCTTGCCTGGGCGATAGTTAATCGTTAGGTCATAGTCATTTACAAGCTCCAACCATCTCCTTTGCCTCATATTCAAATTCTTTGCTCGAAGAAATACTTCAAACTCTTATGGTCCGTGAATATGACACACTTCACCCCATACATATAGTGTCTCCAAATCTTCAAAGCATAGATTACAGCTGCTAAATCCAAATCATGAGTTGGATAATTTATCTCATGCGGTCTTAATTGCTTTGATGCGTAAGCTCTCACCTTTCTTGTTTTGCATCAATACTCATCTCATCTCATTCTTAGATGTCTCTGTATAAACCTTAAAATTCTTCTCTGCTTCAGGTACTGCCGGGGTAAGCACGATCGTCATTAACTGCTTCAACCTTTGGAACTCTCTTCACATTCTTTCATTCAAACGAACTTTACAACCTTCTGAAGAAACGGCGTCATCAACCTCACCGTATATAAAAAGACTTTCAGTAACCTTCGTAATAACCTGCTAAACCCAGAAAACTACGAATCTCATTCGGTAACGGTAGTTATTTTCAATCTATCACCGTCTAAAACTTGGTTGGGTTCACCTTGATTGCACTAACCGAAACAATGTGACCCCGAGATGTCATATCTCTCTCGATCAGAATTCACATCTGCTGAACTTGCCCGCTTCTTCCTATTTCTGAACGTTTGAACACCGTTCTTACTACTGCTTAAGTTCCCTCTTGCTCTTCGATTATCAAAACGTTGTCAATAAGGACCATAACTCGTAGGGTCAGGTCTGGTTCTAAAACTGTCTTCAGTACGTCTTCCTTCTTAATCCTCCACTGATAATAGCCCGACCGAAAATTTATCTTAGAAAATGTGCTCACTCCCTTGAATTAATCGAACAAGTTATCAATTTTAGGCAACAGATAACGATTCTTCAAGGTCAATGTTGGGAAATTGTTGGGAATTTGGCTAAGTTTCCCTTCCCCAGTAGCTAATTGTATAGATTATAGTTTTGGTGGATCAAAACCTAAGTCCTACCAGCGTCAGTTTGTCTCTAGAATAGCTCTAGTCTCAAATGTAAAGTCCTGTATAGGTATTTTGAGTTGTAAGTCGCAGCTGATCAAGACTCATGCTGGCTACTGTTCACCAGCATGAGATGTGCTTACCAGTTGAGAGAAGTCTCACCAGCAAGCGACTGACCAAGACTCATGCTGATACTGTTCATCAGCATAGAGTTGAGCTATTGACTGGTTACTATTCACCAGCAGAATATGTGTTCTGGCTGACACTATTCACCAGCGGTGAAGCCACCAGTCACGGGAGATTTCAAGAGATAACATCAGACGAATTGGTAGACCTTGATTGTGCTAAGGCAAGTCACCAGCAGAGACTGCCAGCACAAGATCACCAGCATGATCTGCCAGTCGAAGGTTATCATCAGAATTGAAGATTCGCTCTCCCGAAGACATAGAGACAAAGAGAAGATTCGTCTGAGGAATGTGCTGACAAAGAAGAACTTTAAGGACGGCTAACTTAAAGTCTAATCAGCTCAAGACTCCAGTTCTTGATTCCCTACTGACGAATAGTGCCGTTCTGACACAAAGAGATCTGTGTCAGATAAAGCGGTCAAAGGCATGGCGCTTTCCGGAAAAGCCTACCTGCCGCCGCAGAAGGACACCCTAGGTCTGAGACCTTTTCCGGACGTGTCCAAATGGCTAGGAGATTTGAATCGAGCTCCTGCGTCTATAAATACGTCGGGACCGTCAACATTCACAAGTTTCTCTCCTTCCTCTCGCTATCTCCGAAATTATCCAGCAAGATCTAGCAGATACTTTCGAGGCTTTTCTTAAAGCTATTCCGTGTGTCGATTATTCGTCGAACACGAGACTCCGAGCTTCCAGCTTGTGAGTTACAGATTCCGTGTGTCGATTCCTTCGAACACTAGACTTCAAGCTTCCAGCTTGTAAGTTCAGATCTCTTTGGTGATCTTTCTCTTTGAGGAAGTTCACAGCAGCTCTCGTGCCAGCCAGCACCTGAGTTATTACGGGCTTTTGCCGCACTCAGATACGTTCTTGGGAGAACTAAACACCCACGTCGTCAGTGGTACCGGTGGAGGTTAAAGTGACGTGCTCGCACTCCATCCAGCTGACAAGAGTTGAAGAAGGACAAGACCCGGGAGCGGTTGATCCAGTGGACTGGTGGACGGGGCATTCACCAGCTGGAGATAGATCGTAGGATAATCTTGTATCCGGATTACTCTAGTGAATTTCCAGTGCTTCGACTGGAGAGTGGACGTAGATCAGTTGATCGAACCACTATAAATATCCTTGCCATTTACTTGCTTTCAGTACTTACATTCGTATTTAAAACCCAGCACACAAGTGCTGGAGTATAACTGAAACCAGTTTATAACTGTGCAAACTCGACTCTAAAATTTTCTAAGTCCTGAGTCATCAGCTGACCAGCCAGTTGCCAGTCAGCTGAATACTCAGTTGCCAGTCGACTTACCAGCTGACAAGGTCCCAGTCAGCTGTGTAACCAGCAGAGTGCAAGAAACGAACTTACGTATTTTCCGCTGCCAAAGTATACCCTGATATCCGGGACCAACAGTCAACTTACTTAACTCCTGGTAACTATGCGCATTCTCCTCGACCCGTCTTTCTTCCTTGACGACCAGGACCGGAGCTCCCCATGGCAAAACGCTTGTCAAATAAACCTCCTCCCAAGTAATCTTGAAGTTGCATCTTCAGCTCTTGAAACTCTTAAGCGCCATTCGATACGGTGTTTTGGAATCGGTACTACTCTTGGTTCTAGATCGATCACGAATTCCATTTGTCTAGCGGCCATCTATCCTGGTAACTCTTAGAAATACGTCTTCAATTTCTCGAATGATGGACATATCCTGGGCGGCTAATTCCCCTTTTTCCTTCATCTTCCAACAAAATCCAAGTATTCTCTGGTTTCCAGTCTTTGACAAAAATTTCGAGACCAGTATAACTGAAATAACTGGTATCCTTGTCTTCTTTGAGATCCATAACAAAAGATTGACCGCGGAATCGTAATCTTCCTCTCATAACATAAGATCGTCGCTTTACTTTCGGTTGTCTCAATTCATTTCTAGAATTATATCCACATCCTACACATCCACAACATTAACTCGACTACCACTTCTCATATCTCTATAATCTGATTGTCAAATCACGATAGACTAAGGTATTCGTAGTTGTCTCCCGGAGCAACGCTAGGCTCAGTTCCTGACTATTCTTCTCTACCTCAAGCCTTACTAATTCATCACATGATGATAAATATCAGTTTAAATCGTATTATGATGTCTTCTGCTTTACTATTCCCAAGAGCATACACTCAATTCTCCTCTGATTATTTTCCTTGGCCTCGATTTTTACCACAACATCGTTTTTTCCCATAATCTCTATATTCCTGACATTCCTTGATCTTGCAAGTCCTCTAAGTGGAAATCCTAACACAGTCCGATGACTCGATCCTTTGACCCTTTAACCTTATCTGACTCAAACTCGGCCCCGAGTTAAACTATTAACTTCATTTGCTAGAGTTCTCTTCAGTTGGTAAGCACCAAGGAATTGAAGGAATAGTCATAGCAACTCATTTAAGTAATGAAGAACGTACTTCAATTTAGACATGCTTAAACAAGGAATAGCATGTTTGTTTTTTTAAGAATCCAATAAAATATGCAACAATTTGCATACTTAATCCGAAAGAGACAATCAACAATTTAAGTGATGAATACGAACAAGACATACCTTGCGTGCTAATTTAAACGGTTCTCTCAACAACAAGGGTTTCAAATGTACATACTTGATCTCAATAAAGCGAATGGAATCAAAATCAACTCAGCATGCTCATAAAATGAATATTTTTCAATGATCAATAGACAGATCAGAAAGTCTGATTAAGCATGCTTGTTTCAAGAATACCATTTTGAGTAACGGATGAAAACCAAAAAAATATAATTTTGCATGCTTAACGAAATTATATACTTGACATCAAGGAGGTTCAGTACGCATGCTTAACTTCAACGAAACAAATGAGAATGAATTCGATTTAGCATGCCTGAGAATTAGATATAATTTGGCGTTCAAAGGTAATAAGGAAGTGTAGTAGCAACACATATTCATTTGCAAATGAACATGCCATAACTTATAAAAAGGGTATGCTTCCCTTCGAATTCAGAAGAAATGAGGAATATTAACCATATCATCTTGGAAGAATCTCAACAACAAAGTTTGGACGAATAATTCAACTCTTGGAAATCATGGAAACAATCAAATGGGTTATCAAGAATCCACATTACTAGGCAAGCTTGAACAGGAAGACATACTAACATCCAAAAGTTCAATTGATGATAGCTTCCGAATAAGCATGCTCATCTGAAAGGAGTCAAATCCAGGAACAAACACCAATAGGCATACTGGAAAGAAGGAACAAGAACAACTTGTCCATTTTCAAGAGATCAAGTGAGAATAACGAGAAGTGAGCGTACTTGGTTCAAAAGAACAAGTTAGCAATCAGAAGAGAAATTGAGGTCATGGTGCAATTACACATGATTAAAGATCATAGAATCGTCAAGTAACCAAGGCAGAATCTCAACTGGCTCAAAGAACGGTACAAAGCGTTGGCAGCACAAAACCAATGTGGCAAAATGATTTTGCAATTTATCAATTGTAGAAAGAATTATATCGAAGAGGCTATGTTGCGAATAACTTTAATCTCAAGCGCAAAGAATTTGGGCATTAAATAAAACAATGTCCTCAAGTTAGCTCAGTACTGGAAACGAGTAGGATATTCAAAAGCTCGCAAACCGACAGTTTGGAGAAATCGAGAAAATCTTACCAAACCAGAAGAGAACTTTTTCTTCATAAGGTACTAGTAATTAGCCGAACATAATAAGGCAATCTAACATTTTCGTACGACATTACTTGGCTTGCCATCCGATCTGCCTTTTATCCAAACAGTGAGTGTTATTGACACGGTTTTCATCGTACCAAAAATTAGGATTTTAAAATATCTCCATACACAAAACTTCCTTTCAAATGAGAGTCTTTCGTTTATCGCCTTCATGACGCATCAGACAACTCTCACTTATTGTTACTTTTTCTCATAGATTCGTCATAAAATTCTGGATTCTCATCACGTATTGCTTCGCATCATAATCATTTTTAAGTACTTAGCGCTTGCTGTTATACAACGCAACAACGCACCCCTTTGTTTGTGAGGAGTGATTCGTGTACCGCTCACACTCAACCATGCCATTTAACTCCAACACTTCCAGGTTAAACTAAGACTGTGGTTCTCGTCTCACACTATCCACAGCCAAAATTCAACTAATCCAGTCAACCTTATCAAATTATTTACAAGTGGCTGAAGTCTGGCTCCATTACCCACAAAATCAATTATAGCTGGAGCCCTGCCCTGGATCCGCAGAAACAATGTTTTTAAAGAACACTATCTATCAGTTTTCGTTCGACACATACATCATCCTCCAAATCATCTTTCGATCAGTTCTAAGTAAATCCTCAAATTATCTCCAAATATTTTTACCTTTCAACTCAATTTCATCGAACAATCAGTGTCAGCATTCTTGCATATTCCGAAAACAACACCAATCATTTTGTTTCAACCTCCCTATTCAACATCAATATCATTTCTTTTCAACCTTTCTGCTTATTTCCGTTATTTACTCAAATACTTTCAAAATAATCGACTAATACTCCAACACACCCCTTGTCTCGGCGGCAACTCCGTCCTCTAACATACCACACTGAGAAATTCATATGAACCTCGTACTCACACACACTCACTCAAGTCTCGACTATAATTTCCAGGCTCCTGGTGCATTCTGCACACACAACATCAACTAACTCAGTGCATTCTGCACAATCACACAACTACTGGATTATTCCAGTCCCACAAAAATTTTCAATTTCACCACTACATGACTAATTCAACAGGTTCAAATGCCTTTTTAAGGTCACAATCATTCAATTTACCCCTAACCCATCTTTATTACTCCTCAATTCAGCACCAACACATCACCTCAGCTCAATAATCAATAAATGCATCTACAGCCATAATATCGAGGTTTATTTACTTGCAATTCATTCGAAAATCAAATCAATACTTTAAAAATTCAAAGCACATTCCAAATAGGTCACCCTACCGGTGCCAAATCACAAAGATTTTCACATCAAACCATCCACACCTTTCAATCATCAAATTACCATCCTCAAAATCAAGACTTTCCAACCATTTTCAACATCCACAACATCAACATTTTTGTTCAACCATAAGATTCAACTCAATTCAATCAATCCACCCTTTTCACTCCATAAGTAAATTCAATTTCCATTTCAAATTCCAATCATTTCCAAACACTCATACGGTTTCAATTCATCCAAATTGTACTGAAATTGCAAGTAGGGGAAACTTTTGAACTTTTAGAAACTTGAAAACTTTCAAAACTTGAAAACATACCTCAGGTAGCGCAGAATGGAGTAGGGTGTAAGCATGAGCGATCACTTCCCACGGATTTCAAAGCATTCTAAGACTCGAAGTTTTAAAATATTTTGAAAATTATTTTTAAACTTGAAAACTCAGCTCTGATACCACCTCTGTAACGCCCCCATCTGACCTTCCCAATATGGAGCCACGTTACATTGATGTTTCAGGTTTTCGAAGTGCAATTCAAATAAACGATAATAGAAAGACTTCACATTAAAACATAAAATAGCTTAACAGTTAAGAAATCCTTCGAGTCTGGAAATAAAACAGAGTTTCAGTCATTAAAACATTTAAAAGGGGAAGGGAATTTCAGAGTGTGTAGCAGCGTGTGTGTAACGTGATGGTGACATGTATATGGAGATACATGTCACAGGATCTGTACATTTCTCAAAATCACACTTATACTTCTTCTTCTTCTTCTGCTTACACCTGCTACCTCCATTCCTGCTGCTTAACCTGCACGATTTAGAAATATCGCGAGGGCTGAGTACTTTCGTACCCAGTGAGAAACATGCCAAAAACATACATTATATAGAATACATGCTATGCAACTCACACAGCTAAACACGGGGTTTTGTTGAAAAGAACCGTGTTAGCCAAAACATTTTATTCCACATGTGTTATTTTAAATGTTATCATATCTGTGTCAGGGTTGTAACTGGAAGTTGGCCGACTTCCAAGTTACGATGATCAGTTAGGAATGAATAAACACTCAACCTACTGTCATCTAGAGTGCACTAGTCTCAGAAATCCTTGTTGAGACCCGATCGCTTATTAATCACAATTCATACTCAATCACCAACATTCTCATCCACAAATCCACATTCACGTATAACAAATTTCCACCTTATATCTTCCAATTCCCATCATATGAAATCGCTATTCCATATGTACTAATTGAGTTCTAGCGCAGTTATGAGAACCTGGTTCCAAACTCATTAGTTATACTCTCTTATCGTTGGGAAACGACAGAGGACAGATAATGATAACACAAAACAAGCATAGCAGTTTCATTTTAAATCAAAACATTTTACACACTTTTAAAAGAAAACACGCATTTTGTTTTATAGTTGAAATAGTTTCCCACCTCGTTTCCTTGGCTTTAAATTAGATGCTTGAGCTTATCGGTCCTCCGCTTTCAATTTCCTACAATCAGTCAAGGTTCATCACTTTAGAATAATAATTCTAGGACCATAATATACATAACTATAGCTAACTCAATCCCAATATAAGTCTCATGATCATCCTTCACCCTTCTATAATTTCCAACTCTCAATCATGATAAAATCTCAACTCGAATTTAAATTCTTGACCTCCAACACTTTCAAACTCATTTTCCAATGATAAATATGTATTTCAAATCAATGTATAATCAACGGGGTTAAAAGGATATGAAATGGGGTTAGAAATACTTTAAAAATCATGTTTTGTACTCAAGGGTCGAAGTCCATTCCGAACGGGTTGTGTTCGTCCCGAGCGGAACGAACAAAACACGAAAATGGCTCAAAAGCCGTACCAGATTCCGAACGGAATCCTCTCCATCCCGCTCGGGATGGAGCCTGCTGTTCGTGTTCTGATCGCGATCCGTCCCGAACGGGACCAAGCCGTTCCGAACGGGACGAGTCGTCTTCTCCGGCGAGTTCGCCGTTCCCGGCCCTGAAACTCACATTTTCTTCCACTCCAAACACCCGATTACACATGCAATCAACAAATCGAAGTCCTGAGACCGTAAGGAACCCAAATCTACCCTCAAATTGCCAAATAAACGCAAGAAAAAGAGGGTCGAAGTAAGCTCACCGGAAATCGTCGACGGCGGCGGCGCAAGGTACTTTCCGGCAACGAATCTCTTCAAACTCAACGTCCGAATACTCCCTACACTTCCAGGAACACGAATCCATCATCCATTTAACGATTAACGGCCGGAAAATCGAGTTAATTGGAATTGAAATCTGGAAAATCGCACAAAAACTCACCTTACTTCAATCGACGACAACTCCCTCGATACTTATCCTCTCGAGCCCCACGAGTAACCAAATCGAAGCTCAGAGCGAGAGCTATTGAATGGTGGTGGTGGTTTGCCGCGATGTCGTCGGTGGTGGCCGGAATTTGGCCGGACAGAGAGGGTGACGGGCTTTGGGGGGGGGTGTGTCTAAAACTTAGCAGCTCTCCCTGCTCTTTCTCTCTCTCGATGAAAATAAGGTAAGGGAAGGAGACTATAGTATAATCATATATCATATATGTTATAATATATTTCCCACTTATATTAATCATACAATATAATATCTAAGTATAACCAATTTCCAACATCATATACATCCAAATTTACATGCAAAAACATCCAAAATCTTTTCCCCCAATCATATTATCTCAATTCCAATCTCCAACAAATAATATTTACTTAATTTCTTGAATAATCTCCACATATGAGTACAAATCTCAATTAAACTCTCAAATTTCAAAATAACTTATTCCCATAAAATTCTCAATTGATATAATTCCATTGTTACATCCGAACTTAATTAGACAAGATTACAATTTAGGTACGGGGTATTACAAAACACAATAACAATTAACATACACTACATTAAAAAATATGGTTTGGGATTTTATGTAGAATACCCTCTGTCCCAAATTAATAGTCTCAAAGTAAAATGACACGTAATTAATATTTGTGAGTATAGTGTAATTAATAGTGTATTACTAATAAGATAGACCGAAAATGAAAGTTAGACTAATAAATTGAGATGCAGGGTTTATTTATTTGGAATTGTAATTGTTTTTGGTTCAATTTTTTTTTAAAAATTGAGTCTGGCCCATTTGCCAGTAAATCCATCCAATCCTTTAATCTTCATCTCACAACATTTTGGCCCATCAAATTCTTACACTAATTCTACTACAAATTTAATTTTAAAAAATTCAATTTTGTATGTATGTGAATGATTATTTTTCTAAAAAAAATAATATACCTACAATATCCTTATGTAATAAATATACGAAAAATAATTTACTTCTCCTTTTGATAGTAGTTTCTTCTAAGTTATACCTACTTTATTGCTTTTCTATTTTCAAGGTTATTTAAGACTATCTCTAACAATAGCAATGACAATTCACAATCCAATCTAACAATAAAATAATAATTTTTCTCTCATCCACCTACACAACTCACAATTCAACTCAATTTTACTTACAGCAATGACATTCACTCAACCCAAAATTTATTTTATTTTCATATTTATACTTCAATATATATTATTTATAATATTTTATATTAATCTTTTAATTATATATTTTAAAATTACTATGTAATTATAATATTTTTATTACATACACTTAAAAAAGTTAATATTTGAATCAATAATAAAATATAAACTACAAAAGTTGAAATAGAAATTAAATAAAAATACATGAATTACAAATACAAGAAAAAATATGAAAGTGCAATTACAAATGAATTACATATTTAATTGGAATCATTTGGATCTATAACAAGATATCAAAATGAAGAAATACTAGAAAAAATAAAAGTTTTGGTTGTGAATGAAAATGTATCAATATTAGGTTCATTTTATAGAGAAAAAAAATTATGAATTTTGGTATAATTTTTTTTTAATTATTTTGTGAATTTATCCAAAAAATACGAGTATCCAATCACATGCTGCCAAGTGGCAGCATGTGAGTGGATGACATTGGAGCTCGTCTGAGACTACTCCTACCAATGACACTCCACAACCCAACCTAACAATAAAATAATTTCTCTCTCATCCACCTACACAACCCACAACCCAACTCAATTTCACTCACAGCAATGACATCCACACAACCTAAAATTTATTTTATTTTCATATTTATACTTCAATATATATTATTTATAATATTTTTTTATTAATTTTTTAATTATATATTTATATATTACTATATAATTATAATATTTTTATTACATACACTTAAAATTTTAATATTTGAATAAAATATAAACTACAGAAGTTGAATAGTTTTGGGAGAATGGATAATCTTGTTGGCTTGGATAATTTTGGGAAGAGAAGAAGTAATTGTGATCATTTGGATCCATAACAAGATATCAAAATGAAGAAATACTAGAGAAAATAGAAATTTTGGTTGTGAATGAAAATGTATCAATATTGGGTTCATTTTATAGAGGAAAAAAATTATGAATTTTGGTATATATATATATTTTTAATTATTTTGTGTATTTATCCAAAAAATACGAGTATCCAATCACATGCTGCCAAGTGGCAGCATGTGATTGGATGACTTTGGAAGCCCTCATGGATCGGCCGACAGGAGTGGTGTCATGACACTCTTTAATTTATCTTGCATTAAACATTTTTATTTATTCAATTTATTAATATTTAATTTATGACATTCCCCCAAATGTCATTGCCGGGGAGATCTCACATCCATGGAGTCATGACTTTCCTCACCAAAAATTTCCTTTTACAATTTTTTTTATTCAATTTATTAATATTTTATACATGACATTTTAGCAAATGTCATTGCTAGCACCAATTTCAAGGATGCATTTGTAAATCACAATAAAATACAATACAAAATGTAGAAATCAGACCATATTTATTAGGATATCCTAAATTAGTAACACAATCCACTTAGTTTAAATTGGTAGAACAACTGTACATTATTATTCTTTTCAAAATGGACAAAGAAAACAGAAAAATCGGGAAAAAAAAATTAAAAGTTGAATGGAAGTGGACAAAAATCTGACACACTCTCTCATTACCGAATATTTTTTAGTAGATTATATTTGAAACAAACTTTTACGTAAAAATCGACTTAATGAATTATTTTATTATCTTCAAATAAAAATAAATTGCATTTAATCAAGGTGGAAAATATATTCATAATATAAAAAAAATGCAAAATTTTCCAAAAATCTAACAAAGATTAGTTCTTTTTTTAGTTTTTTCAAAAAACAAATCATTCAAAAAGAAAAGGAAAGAAAAAAAAATTTAGACTGGGAAACTTTTTTTTGATAAAAGCGTATACAATATACTGTAATAAAATAATAATATTATATGTAGCGAATAATGATCTTATTTGCATAATTTAATTATATAATCTAAGATACGTTTAAACAATGATATTATATTATGTTCAATGATAAACAATATTTGATTATTGTAACGGCAAATTAATGGAAAAAAAAAATAAAAGATATGGTAAATATTGATAATTACATAAATACATAAATTTTCCAACTAAAAGTAAATCTACTTAATATTCTATATGTACAATACCAATAACACCCTTTATTTAATTAAAATTAATATTTAATTATATATATACACACGTACATTATCTTGGTGATCTGAAAGAAAACTCGGGTCTAAACGTGAGTTTGTATCTGATAAGGTAATTTTAGTTTCTTGAATCTGACAAGAAAAAAAAAAAAAAAGACCAACTTTGGAGGCAAATATAGTCTTGACTCTGTCTGTCACCGTTGGTTTTTTTTAATGTAAGCAAATTTGTAGCCGTATTTTCAGACATTGAACCTGATTCCTGTTTTTTCTTTTATTTTGTTAAATTTAAAATTTCAAGAAACCAATGATTTTCGTGGCATTGTAGAATTGATTCTCGGACAATTAATTTTTCATTCATTATTGTTTGTGTTCAAGAAAATATAATCGGCATTTGTGTTGGATTTCGAAGCTTTTGAAGGCATAGTAGTGACAAAACAATGAAGAATTCGACATCCGATCAGAGTTTCTACCTAGAAAGTGAGGGAGAAGAGGAGAGAGATGGTGATGGGAGTGATTCCGATCGCTCAAACGGCTCGAATGAGGACTACAATGGTCCTCAGGAGAGCAAGACGGGTTCTTTGAATCCCGTATGGCCTCAAAGTTACAGGCAAGATACGATACATTTATGCATTCTTCATATTATCTCTATATGTGTGTGTTTATGATGAAGTGGATATGAGATCTAACATAACCAATCATTGCATCAATTGTTGTCTATGGCTGAGGTTAATTAATCTATGCATGAGGTCTTACATAGATCAAACTAGTTCACATAGTCAGTTGATCATGTTATGGATCTTGACGAGAGTGGAATGAAACTTTTAAACTGTTTGGTACGTATTGATAGGATCTCACTGAAATCGATTTTTTTATCTAACATTAAAAGAATATTGATCGCAATGGCTTGATGATATTTGAAGCCTCATAAAAGTTCAAGAGGTATACGATGCAAATTTGTGTGTCACTTTGAGATGCTATGATGGAGAGTCTTTACATGTATTTGTATATCTGCATCAATTGGGTGATAGCAACTTGTGTATGCAGTAGTGGATCCAGAAAATTAATGTAGGGGGCTCAATTTTTATTTTTATTTTGTTTCAACCTTAACTTCAATTCCTCGGAATCATATTTTTCCTTATTTTCATCCATTTTTAGTTCTTTCACGAGGGGGCTATCTTATAAAATATCGAATTACACTACTATAAAATCGAAAAAAAAATTCCAAGCCCCCCCTCCTCCCCCAACCCTAGTGTAGCTCCGCCAATGTGTGTATGATTTTTAGTTCTGTAGTTAGATAACCATATCCAGTATAGAATGGTGACTGAATTCTGTGGTTTGACATGGATTGCAGGCAGACCATTGATCTGTACGGAAGTGTCCCTTCTGCGAGTCTAACATTCCTCGGGACTCCATCATTATCGCAACTAGGAAGCTCGTTCATGTCGTCGTCCCTCATTAGAAGGCACACTCCTGATGTACTACCTTCATTCAGTAGGCCTCTCCTACCGGGCACAGATCCTCACAGAGAAGGGCGCGGCTCTTATCTGCCAATCCCTGCATTGTCGAGGAAAGCTAGTTTGAGGAAATCAATCCTTGATAAGAAAGCTTCAATTGCTCAAGAGCCCCCGGTTTCTTACCAGAGCACATATGGACAGGCTGTGATAAATGGTATCCTTTCTTTATCTAATCAAGAGAGATATTTTAACTAGATTGTCCAAGAAATAAATGTTTTCATGCTAAACTATTCAAACTATTCTATGATGATTAGTTTATTTTTAGATCTCATGTCTAGCGGTGGAAATAGGTCTGGCTAAGCTAGGCTTTGGTCCGATAAGTCTGGGCTTGCAAAAAATTTACTAAGCCTAAGCATGCCCTATTAACTACCATAGGTTTTCATAAAGACCAGACTTTTAGCATATTCTAGGCCTATTTAAACTTATTTAATAATTAAAAAATATATATTTTTAAATTAAAAATATATTATTTATTTTATAAACTATATATATATATATATATATATATGATCATTATATAAAATATATAACTTAATAAAAATAAGAAAAATTATCTAAATCTATCTCAAACTTAAAATGAGTTCTCAAATCTAATTCAAACTTTTAAATATAAACTACTAGTATAAATATTCAAGCTGTATTAAATTATGAATTTAGTTTTTAATATACAATAATAAATATATTTAATAATTATATAATATATTATTTAAGTAGGCCGGCCTGTTAGGCACTAAAAATCGGATTTGAAGCCCGAGCCTAAGCCTGTTTAGTTATGTAGTGCTTTAAAAAAGCCCAAACTTATTCTTTTAATTTTTATCAGATAGACCGAGCCTAACTAGCTTTAAGTAGACTGAGTTGTAAACCCCTCTATCATAAAACATATATATATGGCTCATGATAATTTATGCAGGCATGAATGTGCTGTGTGGAGTTGGAATCCTCTCCACACCTTATGCTGTGAGACAAGGAGGGTGGCTTGGACTTGCTATACTGATGCTTTTTGCATGTCTCTCTTACTACACTGGAATTATCTTGCGGCATTGCTTGGACAGCCAACCTGGTCTTGAGACATACCCGGATATCGGCCAGGCTGCCTTCGGCATTACTGGTCGAATTTGCATATCTGTAAGTCTTCTGAGCTCACCACAAAAAAAACCATTATTACATGCCAATGGAGGCAAGAAAGAAGTTCATCAGGGTAGTTTTTTTTGTCATAAATATTGAAAGAAGTAGCATCTAGTTGGAGAGATAATCTTGAAGTTATTCTAATATGAATGACCACCTTTTCTTTACATGATGGAGGATTAGTGTCATTTAAAACGGAAAAGTATTCATAACTAACATTCTTTTCCTCTGTTTTTTTTTCCTGTGTATGCAGATTATTCTGTATGTGGAGTTATATGTAAGTGCATCTCTCAACTCTTTGAATGATCTTGAGGCATATTAATGTTGCTTTACACTTCTGCTAAATTCAGAATTAACTAGAGCTGACAATTCATGCGAGCTGAGTCGTTATCGTGTCGGCATGATAGTGACAGGATCCATTAAGGTCCGACACGAACACGACATTAACCTGTCAACAATCCAATCTGATAACACGATATTGACACGAACAAAATATTGACATGTGAAAAGTATTAGATTAGGTTGATAAATGTAATAATAATAATAATAATAAATATTATTTATTAAATTCTTAGTGGGTAGCACGAACATGACATGAAACACAATATGTAATCGGATAACACGATTCAACACGAACATGATACGTAAAATTTTGTGTTGGGTCAACATGATAATGATATGGACCCATTAAGACTCAACACTAATTTATTATTATCGTGTCAAAAATTGTCTGCCTTAGATTTAACACCTTCAAGAGCACGAAAAACATATTCCTGTGTGGTTGAATCCATCTGTATTTTGCAGGCCTGCTGTGTTGAGTACATTATCTTAGAGAGTGACAATTTATCATCTTTGTTTCCAAATCTTCATATGAACATCGGAGCATTCGAGCTGAACTCGCACCATCTCTTTGCATTGGGCACCACTCTAGCTGTTCTTCCCACAGTTTGTTTACGCGACCTTAGCCTTCTTAGCTACCTCTCCGGTGAGCCTTCCTACAGTTTCTTTTTTTTTTATGCGAATGAATCAGTGGTCCGATTCACTCTCATTCTTCGACATTTTCAGCCGGAGGAGTCATCGCGTCAGCCTTGGTTGTCGCCTGCCTGTTCTGGGTTGGCACGGTGGATGGAGTCAATGCTCATGATGTCGGGACACCTCTGAACCTTTCTGGCCTTCCTGTTGCTATTGGTCTCTACGGTTTTTGCTACTCGGGACACGCTGTGTTCCCGAATATATACTCGTCGATGCAGAAGCCCAGCGAGTACCCTTCAGTCCTCCTCACCAGGTAAAATTGAACCGAGTAGTATCGTGTTTAAGTTTGACTCGTTTAGTATCGAGTCGAGCTTTTCTATCGAATATTTAGATGGTCACTAACCTTATCAAGCTTTAGTTGAGATAAATAAACTTTCTAAACTTAGAATATATTTAAAATATTCATTATTATTATTTTGAAAGAAAAAGTTATTTATTCCAAAGTTAACTTCATATTCAAGCACAAATTCTGAATTTTCTCATTACTAAAAGATTTATCATTATTGTTACTTTTAAATGATGAAAATATTATTTTTTATAAAAGTAATTATTTTATATTTCTTACTAATTTTAACTAACAAGCTTACGAGTCGAATACCATGATGCTAAAGTTTGGTTTATTTAATAAATAAGCTTTTATCAAATCGAGATCCGAGTAACTCACAAACAGTTTGGTTCATGATTGCTAATGCAGCTTTGGTCTTTGCACATTGCTGTATGCTGGAGCTGCTACAATGGGGTACCTCATGTTCGGAGGCGAAACGAAGTCGCAGTTTACCCTCAACATGCCTACAGATTTAGTTGCATCCAAGATTGCTGTGTGGACTACAGTAAGTTTTGTGTTTCTTGAGTTGAATCATGAGTTTTCTGCCTCATTGTAGTAACTTTTGTTTCATACTTTGTTGCAGGTTGTCAATCCATTTACAAAATATCCTTTACATGTTTTCCATATATGTTCATGCATTCAATCCTACAAAACCCTAAACCCTATTTATAGGATTCAAATGTAGCTATTGGTAGAAAGTGGTCAACCTTCAGCTGAAGCAGCTCTTCGAACACTCGTCCGAGCTCGCTCTTGAACGTTGACCGAATGAGTCCTTCGTCCATGATAGCTCTTCGGCCTAATTACACTTTATCCGAAGAGCTCGCCCTTGATCACTTCCATGATTTTTTCCACTTGTCATCAATGCTTAGGGTTTTTTCTGAGTTTTCTTCTTTGATGGGCCTGGAAATGGATCTAAGCATTTCCGGGTCATAACATCATAAATCTAACATGCATGTATTTCTTTGATTCTGTCTTACTTATCAACGCGTCTCTTCCTTAACCACGAGGCACGTACGCGTTAACCATGGCTCCGATAGCCATGAGTCTGGAGGAACTGATACCCTCCAGAAATGCCAATTCCCACTTATATTCCATCCTTATAAGGACAGCACTGGTGATCTCCACATTGCTGGTTGGCCTCAGCATCCCCTTCTTTGGTAAGTATATTCTAATTTCTAAACCCCCGATCGAGTTCATTACAGGAGCGCGGTGTTCACTCGTTTTTTTCTCCAGGTCTGGTGAGCGCGCTGATTGGATCCTTCCTCACAATGCTAGTCGTAAGTCCTCTGGTTTAACGCCTCTGCTCGTGCAGTCGTAACGAGTTTTTTGTTCTTGTGCAGACATTGATTCTTCCATGTGCCTGCTATTTGAGCATCCTCAGAGGCAAACTGAGCTTATTTCAGGTTTTAAACACCACCTTCATCTTATTACATGCCTCATTTGCTTCACTTTTATGACTCTCTCTCTCTCTCTCGCTAGAGGGCGACGTGTGCGGCAGTCATCGGAGTAGGCGTTGTGGCGTCTGCGCTTGGAAGCTATTCAGCTATCTCCAAAATCATAGATAGGTTGAGCTGATCCATGGATATGCACAAGGGAAGAAGTTGATGAATAGTTATGTTTTTTTTTTTAGTTTTTGTATTATATTTTTTTTTTTCCAAACAGTTTCATAAAAAGTTTTATTGCAGAAATATAATTCTTTGGTTTCATTCTACACAACAATGTAATGCTTTTCTGTTGCTGTCCAAATCCCATCTTCCTCTCATGCCCAATGAAGAAAAATTACAGCACTAATTAAATGGGAAAATAGAGAAATATATCATGAAGTTTAATAAATTAAATAATTATAATAAATTAAATAATTATAATAAAGTTTATTTTTATTAGAAAAATTTATTATTTATTGATGACTCAACAGTTAAGTGTTACATAACTGTAACTGAGGCATGGCATTGATGTCACAATTTTTTTTTATTTTTTTAAAATTTAGTTTTTTTATTTTTAATTATAGTATTATTATATTTCTAATTTTATAATTTATTATTCGATAATTTCTAATATTAGAATATATGATAATACTATTATTAAAAATAAAAATATCAAATTTTAAAAAATATAAAATGTCATGTGACGTTTAGTTAGTGACATGTGACATTGAATTAACACTACATCACTACCACGTGACATATAACTATTGAATCATTATTAAAAACAAAAATATTAAATTTAGAAAAAATATAAAATGACATGTTACGTCTAGTCAGTGACATGTGGCACTGAATTAGCGATACATCACTACCACGTGATACATAATTATTGAATCATCAATAAATGATAAATTTTTCCTAACAAAAGTAAACTTCGTAATATTTTTTTTCTAACAAAAATAAACTTTGTAATATAATTAGGACTTTGTAATATAATTTCCTAATTTGTTAAAGTTTATGATATATTTACCGATTTTCCCTCAATTAAATACATGAAACTTGATCTTAACAGAATCCATCCTAGAATACAAATTTGTTAATTTTATTTATATAAAAAAAAAAAAACTTATGTTTTTCAGAGTAGTACATTCAGAATCATACAAAAACTAATATTATAACATGCAGTCCTACTCCAATTGCATTTCTAGTGCCATCAAAATTGTAATACACAAGAGGAGAGATGATAAATACAAGTATATATGCAGCTTCTTCCATCCGGTGCAACGATCACCTCGACCACCACCGCTTCTTGTTGTTGCCACCTTCAGCAGGGGACTCTGCAGACAACGCAACGCAAAGCGATGAATAACAACACGAAAAAAACGATATTCATGAGAGAATCGGATGTTTTACCTCCAGAAGGATAGATCGAATTATAGTGCACTTCAGCCCAGAAGCTCAGCAAGATAACTGCCATTGCAGTTGAGACAACCATTTAAATAAAAATATACCAAGAAAATCGAAATGGCCGATCAAGAGAATCAAGAACCTCTTTTCTTTCACGTAAGAATTCATACGTAAAATGAGAGTGCTACGTATTTAGACAGCAAGATCTTGATACGCAGCGTTCCTTTGCTGCTACTGATGGTCTGTATCAGCAAATTACTAACCAAGAATGACTAAACTGCCCCTTTTACGCGTTTTTTTAATTCGACGTATCCTCACCCTCGGCCCAAGCACAAATGTAAAAACGAGAGAAAAGTAAGGAATAATGAACATAAGTATACAAACAAGCTTACTCCTGTTTGATTTCTCGTATTGTGGAAGAATCTCCATGTAGCATGTATCCTTGAACGAAGTAACGACGAAAATCCTGACGCCGTACTGAAGCAAAAACGAATAGATGATAGTTTGTTCAGATGCACCAAACATTAAGATTCATGCAAGAATGCCACAAAAAATGGTGACTAAGTAATCCAGTTTCTTCTGTTTTCTGTTGGGAACAAATTGAATCTAGAGGTGGCCATATGGAACCGGAACCACCCAAACCGTCCCTGAACCGGAACCGCCAACTACAGATTGGAACCGGAACCGCTTTTGGACAGGCTGGTTCAGGTTCAAAGTTATAACTGGAACAAGAACCAGCGGTTCCGAACCGTTGAACCGGCTGCAAAATTTGAAAATTCAAAATTTTAAATCGATCAATCAGAGCGCGCCACATCACCCGAACCGGCGGTTCAATAGAAATTTTTAAAAATAAAATTAAAAATGAAAATTTTTGAACCACCAGTCCGGAACTGGAACCGGCGGTTTACGGGCCGGGTAAGGTTAAATTTTTTTGGAACCGGAACCGTGGGCACCTCTAATTGAATCACATTTTAGAAAAGATTTTCTGCAAATTCCTGTGAGAGATGCCTATAACGAAAAGAACGTGATAGCTTTCTACTAGAAAAATGTCTACGTAGTGAAATTATTTACGTGAAGCGTATCGTATAAATAGGTGAACTTACTACAGCATCGTGATACCACAAGATCAAGCACTGCATACAAGTAATGCAAAGAAAGAGATGCGTGTAATAAGAAATCGTACACAATCTGCAGCAGCCTGCAACGTAACGTGATCTCCCCATTCCCCATTTCTGCAACAAGCAAGGTTGATTAGACATGTAGATGCATGAATTTCTTGAACAGAAACGAGATATCACGTTTAGATGGTACCATACTTGCTCATATTTTTCAAGTAGTCGCCGTAAGCCATGGGGACATAATTGGCATACAACTCAGGTTGCGACTTCAGCTGACAGTTGGCACGTAAAAGGAAAGGCAAAAAATGGCGAAAATGATATTATCAATTATGATCGGAAAAATATTACTTCGCATCAAAACACGAGCAGACCTGATTGACTACTTGTTCTCTCACGAATTTGTGATGCTCTGACGTCCGGTATATTTGATCTGACAGAGAACGGAACTGCAGAAAGAACGACAAAAACACAATAAGACGAGGATCGGGAAGGATCGAGTATTACAAAACATAGCAATAGAAATTCTTTCCTTAGCAGCAGCATAAAAAATGTCAAATAGCATCCAGATGTTATGGAACTAACCTGACAATTACCGTCTCCCATGATTTTGAGTTCGACGAGGTCATATAAATTCAATCTGGTGGGTACAGTGAAAGAGAATCCGAAAATATAAGAGGATAATCAAATAACAAGTCAAAAACAGATCGGAAAGAACTATATTGCATCAGTTTGGAAACCACCAAACAGTAAATACGTAAAATGCTATCGTTGCAAGCTCATTATTAAATGAACTTCTGTCGTGCCAATGATTTTGAGTTCGACTAGGTCATATAAATTCAACCTGGTGCGTACAGTGAAAGAGAATCCAAAAACATAAGAGGATAGTCAAATAACAAGTCAAAAAAACAGATTGGAATGAACTATATTGCATCAGTTTGGAAACCACGGAACAGTAAATATGTAAAATGCTTTTGTTGCGCACTCATTATTAAATGAACTTCTGTCATGCCAAATTTAACATTACTCTTAGTTATCCTATCTCTATTCATTATGAAGAATATTACTAGCAATAGACAATTTTCCAATCAACAAATTCAATTAATTAATAAGAATGTTAATCTTACGTAACCACACATCTGCAACAGAAGTTCGAACTTTCACTTTCTTTAAATAAAGCCTAACCACCGAGTCACTAATACGCAGCTAGGTATAAATAACCATGATACAAGTAGCAAATCTGGAAATTGCTTTACGAAACCAGACCTATTCAGAAGCCTTTCGTGATCTGAAGTTGCTTCATCTGCAGATGGTAATTCTCCATTAATTTTAGGAACATGCTGAAACAGAAACAAGCACAATATTGAAATCATGATTAAAAAAATAGTAACAGGAGTCGTGAACATGATGAGCGCCACAATAAAATACTAAACAACTACTGGAACAAAACATAGTTTAGCTAGGAAAAAAAGTTGTCTCGTTGATCAGAAGAATCATATGAACTTACAGGAACAGAAACCATCTGATTCAGCCTTTTGCCGACTTCATCATAAAGCCATTCATCTTCTATCTCAGGCATGCAATCTTGATTATTCCTCTCGTGTGATGATTCTCCTGTCCGAAACCCTGGAAGCACATAATACAGTAGCTGAAACAAATAAAAAGGAGAAAGTACTACGAAATAAAGCATACGCAAGGGCATTCCGTACCAGAATCTGAGTGCCATTCCGAGTTACCAGGCCAATCCAGAGCAGTGGATGAATATCCTGATGGATATGCAGCAGGAAACCTCGAGAAGTCTTCCTGAGGTGCGTGCGCATTAACGACTTCGTTATTCTCCTCGAAAGAGGGTGCTGGATTACAAAAACCTTCCGTAACAGACTCGGTCCATGACAAATCCTTTTCATAACATGTAACAGTTTCTGGGTAACCATTTGAAAGAGAGCAAACATCTATGAGGTGAAGACCCCACCTCACATCATGATCATGCTGATATACAGTCATATTATCATATACTATCTGAATAAACCCGTTCCTGCAGATTAACAGAAAACACTATATTTAGCCAAAAAAAAAGGTATGATTGGTAAGAAAGTTTGCATAGAAAGATGCCCTTCTTTCATATTTGCATATCAAATAATGGAATCCATAAACAGAAAATAAAATTAAAAGCAAATATTCCATTTATGATGAGAGATGGAAGATGGCAGATTGAAACCGATTGCATCAAGAAAGCTTTGATCCTTTTCACTTTGCAGATAATTTAAACATATAGAATCAAGAAAACCTAACTCTTTCCTTTTCTTTTTTCTTTTTTTTTTGTATTAATATCTACCATCTAAGAGCTCATCAAAGTATATTCAAGCACCATTCAGCACCAAAATCCCAAAATTAAAAAAAAAAAATCTAGTCTTGGAAGCTCGCATGCTAACAATTAACAAAAAATCAAATGAAAAAATAAAAACCAACTTTACCAATCTCAAGAACTCCAAAAACCCACATACATCCCAACCTCAAATATCAAGAAACCTCGGTCCCAGATAAAATCTTCTCAAATACAAGTCCAATAAAGCATTTCTCACTCGTATCTATGCGAAAATCTGAAGGAAGAAGCGTGATCTCTTGTTAATTATCTCTAACCTTTGGTGTGGAATCGCAGAATCGTACACAGGTGCTCCACCGAAAAAAAGGAAAAAGAAAAAAAAATAGTGAATAATAAAGGAAAAATAGTCCAAGAAACTAATCAATTATGCGGGGTGAATGGGAAAGTAGATTGGTAGGCGGCGCGAAAACCCGGTGGGCTGTTGCCGTCGGCCTGTTCTTGAAAAGCCGTTATGTGGGCCCCACTTTCCAAAATGGATTGGGTGGCGGCGTGGCGCTTCTTCTCATCGAGCCGTTGGATATCATTTTTTTTTTATTCATCAAAGACAAGATGAGATGACACGCAAATATATATATATATAGTTCGAATATTCTCAATATTATCGAACTACTTCAAGAAAATGAAATGAATATATTATTATATTTTGATAAATATTTAAATTTATTTTGGTTTTTATAGAGCATCTAAATAATTAGGGATTTTATTCATCAGATAAAAGGGGGGAAAAAAAAAGAAAAAAGAAAGAGAGTTATCATCATAGAATTGATTTGCTTCCTACCACGCTTTGATGAAGGCGTGGAATATTTAAACTTCCCAAGTCCAAAAAATATGTGACCAAATATTTATAAAGTTGTCAATTTTATAGTGGATGTGAGACATATTTAACGTATAATGATAGTACTTAACATAGTATTACAAATTACTATAAATGAATCAAACTGTTCGTAAATTATTCGAATCTCAACTCGATAAAAATTTGTTTGAACTTATTTAGTGAAGCTCTTTACTTAAGCAAATCAAATTTGGGCATCATTAATCATAGATTCATAATATTCGAATCACAAGCTTATGAACAAGTTTATTAGCTAAAAATAATAAGAAATATAAAAATAATTAATTTTATAAAAGTTACTCCATATTTCAAAATTTAAAAGTAACAATAATAAATTTTTAAAAAAAACTTTTAATCTGAACATAAATAAAATATTAATTTTGGAATAAATATTTTTTTCTTTAAAAAATAACGAATATTTTAAATATATTCTAAATTTAGAAAGTTTGTTTAGACTTGATCAAGACTCGATAAAGTTCGTAAACTTCAAAGTATTTGATGAAAATTTCAAAGCTCGACTCAATACCAAACAAATCAAACTCGAGCAAGAACCTATTCGACTCGACGTAGTTCGATTACACTTGTACAGATTACTATATTCATATATATAAATATATACAGTTTCCATTTGAAACAGCACAACCAAAACTTAGTTTAAGAAACCTATTTTTCTGGCTGCATGATTCCCTCTATCTTTCTTAACAAAAACCAAAACAAACCTTATATTTCACAAACACACACACACACCCACACATTTGCATTCAAATCTCTTCACTCACTACTGCTCTCCTCCATGATTTCCAGCTCAAGCACATGTTATCTCCCATGATGTGGTCAAGAATCCTTCTCTTCAGACGCTCCTGCAAAGACCTCTCGGCGTCGGCCACCAGAAGCGCGCGCTCGGCCGAGGCGTCGGGGCTCGGGGCGTCGCTCGACTTGACAACATGGTTAACCATGTCCAGAACATCACTCATTCTCGGCCGGTTTTTGGGGTGCCTCACTAGGCACCTGTTGGCAATGGCTGCCAGCTTCTGAGCAGACTTGACGTCGTACTTCCCGTTGAGACGAGGGTCGAGGATCTGCTCGAACTTCTTCATGTCTGAGAGGTGTGGCCTCACCCAATCCAAGAGCTTCTGCTCATCTTTGGGTCGGTTCCTGTCGAAAGGCCGCCTCCCCGTGATGAGCTCGTAGAGGAAGATGCCGTAGCTCCACACGTCGCTCTTGGCTGTTAGGCGCCCCGTTTGGATGTATTCGGGTGCAGCGTATCCTACAGTTCCTACAACCTGCATGAAACCAAGAGCTCAAGCATGATATATACAGAGAGAGGGAGAGGGAGAGAGAGATGAGTGGTTTTGAAAGCATACAGCAGTGGAGACATGGCTTAATCCATCTGCAGGGCCTAGTTTCGCCAACCCGAAATCCGAAAGCTTTGCATTCCAATGCTCATCCAATAGAATGTTTGATGACTTGAAATCTCTGAAGATAATCTGAAGAAAATAACCAAATCTTTGTGACACAAATCAAGAAGATTTACAAAAGATCAATGATCTCTAAAATCCGTTTCACGATATTCCAACATTAGTACGATATTGTCTGTTTTTGGTTATCTATCAAAAGGGCTCATACTAATATTTGAGTTTTGGTTCCAACAGGTGTTGTTGTTCGTGGAAAGGAAAACCCACGACCGCCTAGGTCCAGGCGGGCTTGTGACCGAATTTATGGTAGAGTCCCCGTGTGGATGTGGAAAGACTCTCTATGGAGATATCGATGTGATTGGATAGGCCCTTGAGGAAAAACAACCATGGGTGCGTGGTCAAGGTCATGAATACGTGGTTCTCTGGTTTGAGGGGAGGATTGTTCGATATTGGCCAAACCGAGTCCACCATCATAAAAGTTAAGAAGAATCTCTTTCGATACAAGAGTCCGCATGAATACATTAGTATCACTTTTTTAGTGGATGAACCGTGCGTTATTCGACCCAAAACGGAGAGTATCATACTAATATCGAAGTTACGGTCCTAATAATTAAACGAGTCAGTTCAACATTGTACCTGAAACTCCATGCCCTCATGAAGGTAAGCTAGCCCTCTAGCAGCATCCTGTGCTACTTTCAGTCTAATGGCCCATGGCAGAGGCGCATGAAACCGGCTCGATATATGGTCTTGCACGCTCCTATTAGGCATGTATTCATACACCAGAAGGCGTTGGATTCCTCTCTCATCATCTTCAGCACAGTAGCCTATCAGTTTCACAAGATTTGGATGATCCACAATCCCTAGCACATTCACTTCTGTCACCCACTCCTTGTGCCCCTGCATGAGACGAAATGAAATCATCACAATCGCTGCACTACAACAAATAAGGTTATAGACAACGCGAATACTCATTCGAGTTGTCTATATCGTAATAGACAAACAACATAGGAAGGAGAAGTTGTGGCTTGCCTGCAACCCTCTGCTGCTGAGCTGCTTAACAGCAATATCAATCCTCCTACTCGAAACCTCCGTCTCCCTCAACACGCCCCTGTACACCGGCCCAAACCCGCCCTCGCCAAGCATGAGGGCGCGGCTGAGGTTCTTGGTTGCGGTTTTCAGCTCTGCAAATGTGAACACCCTGAGGTTGCTGTGCTTTTGAGAGAGGCTAGTGAATGAGATCTTGTTTGCTGATGAGGCACTGCTTATGTCTGATATATTCTGTGAGTTGGATTCGGACCCGGATTTCCTTGCATCAAGATCCGTGGACGTGGACGTGGACGAGGCGCCCGATGATGGGTATTTCGTGGTCCTCGGATCATCGGTTTGGCTACTGCCATTGGAGAACTGGAAGCACCTCATATTCCCCAGCAACAACACAGCTGCTTGCTGCATATAAAAAAATTGAGGAATTTATGCAAGAGCTTCAACAACAACACATGAAAATTCGGCATTTTGATCATATAAATGAGCCAGAAACAGAAAAACATGAATTGCAGAATAAAATCATCATCATTTTATCAATCATACATAGGGTTTAGCTCTCTATAAACATGGGGAGCAATATCATTAACAAGAATTGAAGAATTTATGCAAGATATGTGAGGGAAATTTATGCCACAGCTTCAACAACACATGAGAATTTGGCATTTTGATTATATAAATGAGCCAGAAACAGAAAAGCAAGAATTGCAGAATAAAATCATCATCATTCCATCAATCATACATAGGGTTTAGCTCTCTATAAACATGGGAAGCAATATCATTCACAATCATTAAAAAGAATACACACAAAAATCATCACTAAACATAAAATTTCTTACAAACCCTCATTGCTCAGCTACCAAAAATTCAAAATCATTAAACTAATCATCAAGAAAACCAAAAGCCCATGTTCTAATTAAGGAGTAGGGAAGACTCACCTGAGAGAAAAAGTAGAAGAACCAGAGCAGCAATGTTTTTGTGATTCTCCTAGATAATTTGTAATAAAAATTTTGTGGGCTTGTCTTAAAAATGAAATCAAGAAAATAAAATACTAAATATTGGATAGGGTGTCAAAAAAAAAAAAAATGCATGTGTGGCAACGAGGATCCCATGATCTGAGGGGAAGTCAATGGTAGGCAGCTGGAGTTTTGCTCACCAACTTCATGACCCCCATTGATAACAACATTGCATCAAAGAGGGGTGAATCATTGAGCATAAATATAAATCAAGATTAAACCAAATTTAGTCGATGGGAAAAAGAAAAGGAAAAAGATTTTTTTTTTTTTCCTTTCTGATTTTCATTTTGGGACCAGGACATGAGACTAGAAGAAGGGTTTCGCTTTGTGTGGAAGGAATTGATTGAAAATTCTTGTAAATGTGAAATGCCATTTTCATACTAAGAAAGAATCAAGACAAAAGTTGCATCAAGAGAGAGAGAGAATGAAGACAACTAGACAAGATTGTGTGTACTACTTAACTGTGATATTGAAATTGGGAAGTTCTAATTTGGACAGACATTTGCAATTTCAATTACTTCGAAAATTTTCATATTTGAATCCTTTCACACCAAGATATTCGTAGGCATAATCTGTTCTACGGTTCTACCTTAGCATAGAACAAATACGTGGCAATGAGTTAAACATATATATTTTTTTAAGGAATAAATTAAACATACTTAAAATAATTAAAATTGATATCAATACCAATATTATTATTAGGAATGTCAATCGGGCCTACATATCATGTTTCGGGTTGTGGTTTATCGGTTCGAAATAATACAGATTAAAAAAAATTCGGACTAAAAAATTTTGACCATAACTCTAACTCTTCATCTTTGGTGCTAGCTCATAAGGCTAACGAATTTATAAATTATTTTCTAAAAAAATATTTTATATATTTTAAATAATAAAAAATGAATAAAATGACACTTCTCTCTTATAAAAAATTGAAAACACATCACAACTCTTTATGTATTTGTAAATTTAAATATTAAAACTTTATTTTTTATTTTAGCGATATTTGAATATGTTTTAATTTCATGATTAAATAAATTTGACTATTTATTTAATACTACTATTTTAACTAAATACAGTTATATAATTTAATAAGTTCATTACAAAAATTATCTTAAATATTGGAAGCAGATTTTAGTAATCTACATTATACTATATGAAAAGAAAATAGTCTTCACCAAAAACTGTTCCCGCCAAAAATTATGTCAATTCTATTCCTCACAATTTTTTTTTACAGCAGTTGTAAAATTCCACCACTTCCATATTTATATTTACAATTATATTTTTATATAAAAATAAAATTATATGATTAATTATATTATAATTTATATGATACACTCTATCTCATTCTTTTGTATATCTTATTATTAATCATTTTTTTATAATACTAATATTTATGCCATATAATATATATATATATATATATATATATATATATATATTATTTATAATAATAACACAATTATTTCATTCTTGAATATCTAAAATTGAAAATTGTTCATAAGTTCACAATTTAACCCAAATTTAGCAAAAGAAAAAAATATAACTGTTTATGCACTTAAACATCCATTATTTTCAAAACTACTTCAATTGATTCACGGCCATAAATATAAAATTCATGGAAGAAATTATTTCATTCATGGATTTTTTAAAATTAAAATTGAAAGATTATATAATGAATCTAATTAAAAATAGATAAATCAAATATATATATATATATATATATATATATAGGGTAGTAATTATATGATAATACCTTTTTAAATAATTAACATAATAACTATAAAATGCACCTGTCCAGAACTGAAAATGCATTATATAGTGGAAAAAAATGCAGCTGCTCAGGAGCATTTTTTGTATAGGATTGATGCATTTTTAAAAAATGCACCAAATCCACGTATAAAATGTTATTGTATTTAGGTTTTGATAAAAGATGCACCAGTTCCGTATATAAAATGATCAGTGCATCAATTATGCAGTAAAAATGATGCATTTCTTTGCATTTGCTTATGCATTTTTTGAGCCATGACAAATGCATTTCCTAGTTAGCATGTTAGCATATGGAATTGAGTTAGTATATGATCATATATCTATATATATATATATATATATATATATATATATATATATATATATATATATAATTTGAAAATATTTTAATTAAAATTCTCTTTTATATTTCGAACTAAACATAATATTTTTATTTAAACTTGCACATAAGAGTGAAAAAAATACTAAAAACTGGTATACCGTAAATATCGTATCGAAAATATGAAAATCTTGATACATTTTTTATTAACAGTATGACATTATACCATACCAAAAGTTTATAGTACTATAACGATATGAGATTAGGCTATATTGTCTACATGATGTATCAAAAATATAAAGAATATTTTTTTTCTAAACATTATCAATAGTAGTATTAATCCAATACTCTATTTCAGTAAAAATGTTCATATCTACTATTTTTGTTTTAATTTCTTATTCACTCCCGTTCAATATATTTGATTTTGAGACATTTTAAGAATATAGCTTATATTAATTTTCAATATTTATTAATACATAATTATATTATTTCTAAAATTTATTTTGTTATAATTTGATTATAACGATGTGGATTTTTGAAGTTATTTTATATTGAAAATTTTGATATAAATAATAATAGTGTTAAATAATAATATTATTGATTTGTATATTTTTTTAATAAATAATATTTGATTTGGTATAGTATACAATTGTTACGATTTATCGTATAATTTTGTTATACTAAGGTATACGGTAAATTTTTGGTACGAATTGGTATATCGTTATTATGATATGATAATAATATATTGAGTTCGATATATTGAAAGTTAAGGTACAGTAACCATATGAGTCTTCTCGTACTGTAAAGTTCGGTACGACATACAATATTGTAAAGAATTTCAGTATATCGTATCGTTCCGCCTCTACTTGCATATTCAAGAGTATTATTTAAATTTCAACGGAGACAATTTTCGCAAATAGTTCCTTATTTTATAACAATTAATAAAACTCAAAGTCAATCATTGAAACAAGTTGGTCTATTTCGTAAAAATCTTATTTTCAGCCATGGACAATTATATGTTAATGTTTCACGAGCAATGTGTCTTATTTTAAGATCTTAATTTGTAAATTCAACGACTTGATACTTTATTTTGTAAATCTAGCTATAATGAAGCGACATTTACCAAATATTGAGCATTTTTATCTATACAACTACTGTCTGTAGTAGCAAAATACGCAAATAGTTGAGTAAAAAATCAACACACAATTACAATACAATATATATATATATATATATATATATATATATATATATATATAAAAGAAATCAATACACAAAAATTAATCTTAACATTTTATATAAATCAAAAAATTTAAAATTAAGTAGAAGAAATTCTCGGCCATTTACACCATCTTCTTCTTCATTTTTAACCTCCATTCTTTTTAAAAATTCATATTAAAAGAATTATTTTATTAAAATAACATCGTTCTATTATTAAAATCGAAAAAAAATTCAATTCAGAGGGGCTGAAGCCACCTAAACCTCTTGATAGATGTTTATGATTGTATGTAATAATCTATGATTATTAAAAACACATTAATTTGGTCAAATCATAAATAATGTTTAATGTACATATATATTTATTCTATTAATGTGAATATAATATTTTCGTGCAACGCACTCGTGCAGTACTAGTATAATTATGATAAAAATGTTTAAAAATAAATCAAGTCAAATCGTCTCATTTCAGGCTCACCCCTATCGAACATCAGGTTATTTGATCTCAAGCAATTCGAGCTAAAAAAATTTCGGGTGAAAATATTTTGACCATAACCCATTTTTTTGTTTGGGTTAATCAGATCAGCCCACATACTTTGGACTAAATTAACATTCACTGATTATATTTGCAAGTGCCCATAATATTTTAATATAGATTGTAATTTTTTTTATAAAATTGTTATTACTTTTTATTGTCGTCTTGATTTATATTAATATAGAAGTTGACGTGGTAAAGTAGGAGAACTAAAAGTGTCGCAAGAACTAAACAATTACTTAATTAACAAAGTAGCCAAGAATATGTATACATAATTATTAAATCAATAATTTTTTTTTAAAGATAAACAATTAAAGAGGGTGATTAAGATTTTCTCTTTGAGTTGACAAAAGTGATTAGAGTTAATCATCTTGTAATCTAAAAGTGTTGACATTTTCTTCCTACTCGATAACAAGAATAAATAAAATTAGAAACTTTTGGTGCTAATAAAATACAAAATTCCACAAAAAATATTATGATTGCCGACTTTCTTAAATATATGTTTCGAATTTCTCACTATAATAATATGAATGCTGGCAAATTGCTGTCTACTTTTTCTAAAGAATATATATATATATATTATTGTATTGAACACGGTATTTACTCAAGAATAATTTATTATTTTATAATATAGTATAAATGAATTATGCTAAGTAAAACTTAATCAATGTCGACACATTCAAATTCAAATGCGTAGACTTTCCACATTTCACGATTGTATTTTCTTGGATTCATTGCTCAACTTTCTAGATTCTACTTTTTGCTTTGTATTTAACTTTCTGAATAAAAAAAATTAACAATCAATATTTATAGATTCTACTTTTTGCTTGTGAATTTAAAATTTTGATTCTTTGAATATAAGATTAACAATCAATATTTATTAGAATGAGACATTTGTGAGCATAATCGAAACGTAAATTAAAAATGAAAGTAAATTTAAACATTCGGACAAATTTGATTTAGATGGGAAGTTTATTGATTTTGATTCGATTTCAATTTATTTGAAACCAAACTCAAGTCTTGATCAATTTAATCTTAGAAGTCTTGGTTTAGTTTAATTCAAACTTAGCAACCTAACACATATAGTTTTTTTTTATAGTTTTAATTATTTGAAGGAGAATTGTCGATCCAAAACCCAAAAGATAGTTTAATTGTCGATTTAGGACCCGAAAGATGATTTGTCAATCCAGGACCCAAAAGATCAAACAATTCTCAATCCAGGACCTGATATTGAGGTCCTGGATTGAGAATTTTATGATCTTTCGGGTCCTGTTTCAGGTCCTAAATTGAGAATTAATCTTTCGTGTCCTGAATCGATAATTAAACTATCTTTCGGGTCCTAGATCGATAAAACTCCTTATTTAAATGTCTCTACTCACTACTCTAAATTGTTACTTACTAGTTAAAATTCTAGATCCAAAAATAGTTTAATTATCGATTTACGATCCAAAAGATTAATTATCAATTCAGAATTTTCAATACAAGACCTGATATTGAGATTCCTGCATTAATAATTTTATGAATTTCTGAGTCATGATTTAAGAATTTTTGTGATCTTTGAGGTCCTGAATTGAGAATTTATATTTCGGACTCTGAATCGACAATTAAACTATATTTCGGGTCCTAAATTAATAATACTCCAAAATTATAATATTTATTTTAGAATATACAGCGTGTCAGCATTCGATCAAAATCAAAACTTTAACTTTCATTCGATTCGATTGCAAAAATTAAAAAACCTAGTTTAAACAAAATTTATAAAAAACTGCAATTTAAATAATTCGGTTCGACTCAATTAATAAAATAAAACAAGAGCATATCCATATCCATCAGTCACATATAGACTAAATCAAAGATGCAATTTAGATATTAAGAAAAAAGTCGCAACTCATCAGCCGCAGAAATGGTAAATAATGCACAAATGGCAGTGTTGTAGCAATCAAAATTATTTGATTTAGAAATTATAGATGTAAGTCAACGGGCCTTCAACTTCATGCTTAGAAAATTCTCAATTTTCACAAACTACCATATTTACGCGGCCGAGTTACAGCCCCCCACGTTTCTAATACTATACTACTACGATGCATACAAATATCCAAAAATGTAGTAATTAAAGCATAGAGAATTGTCGATTTAGGACCTAAAAATAGTTTAATTATCGATTCAGGACCTGAAAGATGGTTTGTCAATCTAGGACCTGAAAGATCAAACAATTCTCAATTCAGAACCTGATATTGAGGTCCTTGATTGAGAATTATATGATCTTTCGGGTCCTGTATTGAGTATTTGTTGGGAAAATTATCAAAGTTTCCCTTCCCCAGTTGATAGCTTAGATCTTTTGATTTGGTGTTTAAGTGTTTTGGTGGATCAAATCCTAAGTCCTACCAGCGTCAGTTTGTCTCTAGAATAGCTCTAGTCTCAAATGTAAAGTCCTATTTAGGTCTTTTGAGTTGTAAAGTCGTAGCTGATCAAGACTCATGCT
>JAPKLW010001453.1:94240-110230 GCA_026898455.1 Plectranthus barbatus
CTGCCGCCGTCAGAAGGACATGCGAGGACAGAGACTTTTCCGGATGTGTCCAAACGGCTAGAATATTTGAATGGGATCCCTCGGCTATAAATACCTGGGATCCATCAACATTCAATGTTCTTGGCCAACTCTTCACCTACCGAAAGACTGAAATTTATTACGCTCAAGCAAGTAAAAGCATACAACTTTCGAGGCCTCTCTAAAGGCTATCCGTGTGTTGATTTATTCAAACACGAGACTTCAAGCTTCCAGCTTGTAAGTTACAGACCTCGCTTGGTGTTCTTTCTCTTTCTGAGGAAGAACATAGCAGCTCTAGAGCCAGCCAGCTCTTGAGTTATTACAGGCAGTTTGTCGTAGAGGATTTACGTTCTTGGGAGAACTCAACACCCAACCAGTCAGTGGAGGAGATCAAAGTGACGTGCTCGCACTCCATCCATCTGACGAGAGTTGAAGAAGGACAAGGACCGGGAGCGGTTGATCCAGTGGACTGGTAGACGGGGCATTTACCAGCTGGAGATAGATCGTAGGAACTTTGTACCGGATTACTCTTATAGTGAATTTCCAGTGAGTCGACTGGAGAGTGGACGTAGATCAGTTGATCGAACCACTATAAAAATCATTTGCCTTTATCTGCTTTCAGTATTTATATTTGTATTTGAAACCCAGCACTCAAGTGCTGGTGTATATCTGAAAACTGATAACTGTGCAAACTAGGCTTAAAATATTCTAAGTGTTGAGCTACCAGCTGACCAGCCAGTCAGCCAGTCAGCTGAGTACTCATAGTGCCAGTTGACTTACCAGCTGACAAGGTCCCAGTCAGCTGAGTAACCAGCAGAGTGCAAGAAACGAACTAACACATTTTCCGCTGCCAAGTTATACCCTGATAAATCGGGACCAACAGTATTTTTGTGATCTTTCAGATTCTGAATTGAGAATTAATCTTTGAGGTCCTAAATCGATAATTAAACTATCTTTCGGATCCTAAATCGATGAAACTCCAATAAAGTATATTGCCTATGAATAGGGATTGAGAAAAATACTGAAATGTAACATTTCATATCGAAATTAATGAATTTTTAGTATAATGTTATTTTAAAACAATTAATTAAAAAATAAAATTATATAGAATAAAAATGAAATCATATCATCTCTCTTCACCTAACAATATACTCCCTCCGTCCCATATTATTAGACACGGAGGGAGTGACACATGAACCAAGATAAATAGTAAATAAATGTTTAAAGAAAGATTAATTAAAAAAATATTAATAAAATGATCACTAATTACAATCTTAAAAAAGTCAAGAAATGTAGGCGGAGTGATTAAGATTATATTTTGTTAATAATCATTAGTTAATTTTGATTATATTTTGTTAATTTTTTGCCAAATAAGGAAACGTATCTAATAAATGGGACGGACCGAAAAGAAATACGTGTCTAATTCAATGGGACGGAGGGAGTAATTGATATAAACATATTTCTAGAATAAATATCAATAAAAAAATCATAAAAATCAAAGTATATTGAAAATTTTCATTATTTTAGCGAATAATGAAAGAATGATAAGATAAATATATATAAATCATGTCATACCAAAATCATATTAAAATCATTTCAAAAATTCGATATGCCGAAGTTATGATATAAATCATCCTATATCGAATCCATACCTAAAATTCGGTATATCGAACTAAGGTATACCAAAAATTTCGATAAGGTATGGAGGAAAAAGCCTGGTATGCCGTACTGAACCATTCCTACATATGATTAAAAGGTCATGAATTCAAGTTTCCTCGGGAATATTTAGGTGTATGTATTTAAATTATTATATTACTATTAAAAAAATATTAATAAAAAAGCTCCAATGTTCAGGACAACGGTTCGTATGGTGGGAATTGGAGCATTTCGGACTAACTCATTCTAATTAAATACTCCATCTGTCCCATTTTATTAGTCCTACTTGCCTTTTTGTCTATCTCATTTATTATTTTTATTATCTAAAAATTAAAATACAAAAATTTTCACACTCATTCATAAATTATTAATTTTACTATGCTCATAAATATTAGTTATCGTGTCATTTTTTTTAGATTATTAATATGGGACGAAGGGAGTATTAATTATTTTTATGTGTTTTTGGATGTATTGTATAATATTTAACCTTTTTGCAAATTATCAAATACAAAACCTGAAACTAAAAATAAAATAGAATTGTCAGCTGATTTTCAAATTAAAAATGAGTTGGACGATTTCACAGTCAAAATTCCTAAGGGCACCCACAACAGTGGGATCTTATAAACAGTTAAGATCCCGCCACATGTGCGCCACATAGGGGTGCTTATGAGCCGAGTCAAGTCGAGCTTGGCCAAGCTCGAGCTCGAGCTCGACTCGCCCGAGCTTGGTTTTTTTGGGCTCGAGCTCGGCTCGATAAAAATCTCGTGAAGCTCGAACGCGACTCGAGCTCGAATTTGGTTATTTTTAAATTTTAATAAAATATTTAAATTCAATTAAAAAATAAGAATTTAACAATAAAAATCACATCAACCACAATACCTATTGGTTTTTATTGAACAAAATCTAAATTAAAGTGCCATAAATGGAAAATAAATAAGTCCCAATTACATGAAAATAACTAGAACAAGTTCGAAATTAAAAATATCCAAAAGATGAAAATTCAAAATGTTAAAACCAAGCAAACAAGAAAGAAATATGGCTCCCAGCTGCTTTCTCCTCTCTCCTCCATGCTACTTTTTCAACTTCAACTTTCTCTCAACAAACCTACAATATTAATATCATAGATTTCATGAAAAAATAAGTGAAATACTTGAATAATTTCAGCAACCATTAACACGATTAGAAGAAGAATAGAAGATCAATATTGCATGCTTCTAAGCAGAAACCACCATTGTTTGCAATATTAAACTTAACAAATAACAAGCAGTAGCACCACTCAAAATATGAAACATATGGTCCCTATTAGAGATAGAAGTTTGTAGGCAAAGTTTCAATCTTGCAAAGCAACAAATAATACAAGAAAAATGAGTTGCAGGGGAACAATATATTAAATAAATGAGACACAATAATTATATTTCTCAATCATTTGTGCACAAGAAACACTAATTATCACTCAATTGAGATGATTTTGCAAATGGAATGTAAACTTGGAACTAAAATATTTAAAATAGCAAAAAAGCATATTTGTTATAAATGATTAACAACTCTTATAAGAAATTTTCAATTATTTCTTTACCTTCAAGCTAGGGGCAGCCGGGCAGCATAATTTCGGTCGGTTTTTTCTCATTCTGCACATGAAAAATAAGAGAAAAACAAATAAGTTATAATGAAACAACAAAATAAAAATATACAAAAATGTACTCAAACTTACTTTATTCTTTTTCTTCAAACCGTGAAGACTACGACACCAATCACCTCCACAAATTAGTACTTGTACAGTATCATCAGCCAATGATGCACGATATGTATCAATAACACGACTCCCCGCACTAAAAGTAGCTTCAGAAGCTACTGTTGATATAGGAATGGCGAGTATATCACAAGCCATTTTCGATAAAATGCGATACCTCAAATGGTTTGCTCTCCACCACTCTAATGCATCAAATGGTGCTACACTTCCATCACGTAAAATGACTCCTTCTTCTAAATAAATATCCAATTCTGACCTTTGAGGTTGAATGGTTTCAACAGATTGCACAAATTGAGCAAATTCAGACCAACCAGAGCACGAGCCTTGAGCATTATTAGAAATATTGATGCTACTACTAACATTGTTCTCACTTTGAGAAGTGCGTTCAAGTTGAGTTTCAGCCACATATTCATCAAATATATCGTATAAAGCTTTCTTGAATTTGTGAATATTCTCTCGAGACTCAAACTCAGAATACAACTTTGGAAAGCTAAACTCAACAACTCGCATTTTGCATATAGGATCCAAAATAGCAGCTATAGCCATCAACAAGTTACACTCGCCCCAATACTTGTCAAATTTTTGTTTCATAGCTCCTACCATATCATGAATGAATCCATCTTCACTTTCATCAACAAACTTCTTATCCAACAAAACTTTAATTCGATAAACTTCATTAAGAAATAGATTAGAAGTTGGATACTCACTTCCAGAGATGATGTTAATGACTGAGTTGAACACCTCCAATATTGAACACACTTTCTCAACTTTGGCCCAATCTTCATAACTTGGACAACAAGTGTAGCGTGGCTCCCGCTCTTTGTATCTTGGAAATACCTCTTTAAACTTGATAGCAGTTGACAACATCTCATATGTGGAATTCCATCTTGTTTTACATTCAAGAACAAGTTTCCGATGAGGTAATTGCAATTATTGCACAATCTCAGAAAACATCATAAGTCGAGCCTCATTGTAGTTGATGAAATTCACGCTCTCGTGGATATCTGCAATGATATTAGCAATCCTTGACAGACCATCTTGAACCATAAGGTTCAAGATGTGTGCACAACACCTCACATGGAATAATTTTCCTCCACATAGTAGTTTTTTGTTCCTTGAAAATGTATCTGTCAAAATCCTGATAGCAGAATCATTATTTGAAGCATTGTCCACTGAGATTGTAAATACTTTATTCTCGATGCCCCACTCTTTCATACACTTAAATAGACTATCTGCTATCTCAATGCCACGATAAGGAGGAGGAAGATGAACAAAACTGAGAACCCGCTTTTGCAATTTCCAATTGGAATCAATAAAATGACCTGTGAGAACCATGTATTCAAGCTTTTGATTGGTTGATCTCCACAAATCCGTAGTGACACTAATCTTGTTAATATTCTTTAGCTGCATCATCAATCTTTTCTTCTCAATCTCATAGACTTGGATGCAATCCCTCTTGATTGTGGAACGTGAGATTTTCTCCCAATCATACATTCCACGTTTTTGCATCAAATTGAACCCTTCTTCTTCTACAATTGTAAAAGGGTGTTCATGCATGAGAATCCAATGTGCAACTGACTCTCGCATCTTTCCCATGTCAAGCTTTCCATCTGTAAGTGCAGGTGTCACCATTTGTACTTCACATACGTTGTCTAGTGGTTGCAGGGTGATTTTTTTTTTGTCGCCTCTGGAATATCTTCCGTTTCATGCATCCGTCTAAGTGTCTTGACAGGTGGGAAGTACTACTACTCTTAAGAATAGACAATTTAGACTTACAATGCACGCATTCAGCTTTCTTCATGCCTTCAATTTCGACTTCTCGAAACTCTATCCAAACTTTAGATGTTTTTTGCCTTTTCTTTGGCTCAAATTGAAGATCACCCCCTCCTGTATTAGTTGATGTAGTATTAGCAGCATCATTTGATCTAGTATCTGTGGTGGCAACATCATCTGAATTGTGAGTCTCATGTGCTGAACTTTGATCAGCAATTGAACCTTGTAGTGGTGGATTATTGGCCATTTCAGAAGACACTTCAGGTGGAGAATAAGACATGTTTCCTTAAAAAAAAACGATAGAAATTATTATGAACAGTAATAATTAAGTTATACACTTAATACTAAACATTACTACTTTCAACACTAAAATATAACATGAAATATCCCAAGTGAAATCTCATTCCCTCTTCGAAGAAATCATTTTCTGCTTACACTTAAACAATAAATGCAAAGCAAGAACGTAGCATAGGAGATCAGCCCTGCTCACTAAATTGTGTACTACAACAAAAAAATAAATATTATATAGATTTTTGAAGATTTTGAGCTAATGGCTGTACATGGGAATATGGGATTTGCTTAATAAAAGTTTAATTTAATTCAAAAGCAACATATGCATAATTCAATAATATTATTTCGCAGATGGGAGCACTTGTTTCAAATGAAGTATTGAGAAAGAATGTTATTGGTTTAATAAGAAAATGTGATGAACACAGAGGCATTCAAGGTATTTTCAGAAAAAATTGACCAAAAACTTAAACGAAGCTGTTTAAAATGGCGTTTAACCTAAGCAAAATTACTACTCCAACAAAGGTCATAATTTGATCTTGATAAAGTAATGAATCCAAATTCACTCCTATATTAACTGAATTGCAACTCAAACAAAATGCAAATACACACAACAAATCTTCAGCAAAACCAAGATAACTAGACTGAAAAAAGAGGTAACAGACAAAAAATCATTCAGCAGAAAAACACCGTTATCGACGAAAAAACAAACCTTCGATAGCTGTTCCCTGCGCCTCGCAGACTGTTCTAATACCACCTCGCACTTTCCGAGTTGAGCTCAGTTTGACAGCGGAGCGAATTGGTTGAATCTTGGGCACGTCGCCAGAGGGAAGCGAAGTGGCACGGCGTAGGAGGGAAGCGAAGGGGCACGGCGCCGGAGGGAAGCAAAGGGGCACGGCGCTGGAGGAAAGTGGTGGAAAGAATCAAATCATCAGCAAGGCACGGCGTCGGCACTGGAGGGATGAGAGGGCACGTTAAGAATTTGGGGAAAAAATTAAGTGGAGTAGGGTTTTGATTATTTATTTATATAAGGGGGTAAATTGTAAATAAATATAACATTAAGGATGATTTTGTAAATTAATAACTTAGGCTCGTTTAGGCTCGCGAGCCTATCGAGCCTTGTATTATTAAGCTCGAGATCGAGCTCGAGCTCGATGATTAGTCGAGTAGCTCGAGCTTGAGCTCGACTCGACTAATCTCGAGTCGATTTCGAGTTTCTTTCGAGTCGATCCCGAGTATCTCGCGAGCCGGCTCGTCTCATTAACACCCCTAGCGCCACATCATTAATTATTATCATTTCATATTTTATAAATATCCACATCAACATCCACTATCATTTTTTTATTCATCCACTTTTTACTTTATACTATTTGTGGGTCCCACTTGTCATAACCATTAATTCATATTATACATATATATAGAGGCCAAAATTTATATAGCCACTTTTGATAACTAAATATGTTATCTAGCCACATGTATAAAAACATAAGTTTTTTAGCCACTTTGTAATGATTGGAGAGAGAATTTGAATTTTAAAATGTTGTTACATTAATTATTTTTAGATTTATTATCCATCTACCCCACCACCTACCCCACTTCCTCTCTCTCTCTCTGAACACGCGACTTAGAAAAAAAAACACTATCGTCGATCGGCCATTTTCACCGATTGGAAGCTCTAAACCACCGGCTTTTGCTCGCCCAACTCAAAACAAATCTACATTCCATCGAATATAATGTCTAGAGAAGAAGAAAACCCGAATCAAGTAAGTTAATTCCCACTTTCAAGTACAAAAATATATCTTTTTTTTTCTGAAATTTTCGAATATAATGTCTGAAATTTCTATGCTTTTTAGGTTTAAATACATGTTTAATTATGTATATAGTTGATTAGGATCATATTTCGTCGATTTTTATGCTTAAATATGACTATAAACAATGTAGAAATGGATTTTGCTGCGTTTTTACTGTGAAAAATACTGCGCATACCCGCCCTAGGAGAGAGACGACGAGATCTCGATTTGCCAAATCGAGATCTCGATTTTTTTAAATCCAGAATTAAAATGCTATTATACTTCATCTCGATTTAATTATTTGTTTAAATATTTGCTTTTAATTCTTTTAATTCTGCTTTTAATTAAATATTTTATTTTATTTAATTGCAGGTTTGGGAGTGGACCCGGTCTGCAGGGGACAGTCCCGCTGCAGGGGACAGTCCCGCGGTCGATGAATTGTTACGACCGGGACATTCTTGAGGACATTCGGACTAGATTAGTGAGCTTTGGAGATGACGACGATGATATTTCTAATTTATTTAGGGAAGGTCCCTTCGGTGAATTTCTCTCTTTCCGGTGGAAGAAGAGAACGATACGAGCTATGTGGGCTCTTATCACCCACGAGATTAATGTGGATGGGGCTGAGGATCAGCTGTGGTTTCGTGTTGGCGAAACCAACTTACGATTAGGTGCAGAGGAGTTCTGTTTGATGACCGGGCTGCGGTTCGGCGATTCAGATTTTGATCCTACTGCATTGAAATTGAATGATGTCCCGAAGGATGGGTGCTTATATTGTCACTACCAAGACTTGCCGAGTGTAGATCAGTTGCACCTTGATTTCATGAACAGGGACTTGATTCTGAGCGATTCTATTGATGATTATGTGAAGATCGCTCAGATTCTTTTTGTGTACCGGATGTTGGTTTGCTTGGATGGGAAGCGACTGGTAGACCCATGGGTCTATGCATTGGTGGAGAGGCCTCACGAGTGGAGGGCTTTCCCTTGGGGCTCATGGTCGTTCAGTGTCTTGCTGCATCAGATGTCTGTCGTGATCACATCTTCGAAGTCAGCTAAGGTGCCTTTGGTCCATATATACGGCCCTGTTTGGGTGTTAGAGGTAATTATTTGTAATTTTAATTTTTAATTTAATATATTTTTAATTTATAAAAGATAAGACAAGAATTATTAATTATTTACATTATTTTGCAGGCATGAGCGTACGAGGTGATCCCTGATCTGGCAAAGGTATGTGCAATACGCAGTATGCCATTGGGGACTATGCCTCGATGCTTGATGTGGAGACCTCATTATGTTCGGGATGCTGACTTTACTGATTTTTTCACAAAAGAGGTAATTATTGTTTATGATTTTGTTTAATTATCATTAAAATAAAATATTATATGTTTTATTTGATTTTTGTTTTTTTTTTTCAGCATGTTTGCAGTACTTCACTGCAGCCGACTGAGGATGAGGCCGATTCTGAGTTTTGGCTCAGTCTGCGGAATGCTGAGCAGCCGATGATTCGCAGATTTATACCTTACAGAGGCTTGAAGCCCCGATCATCAGTCTCTCAGCGGTCTGCTGCTAGTACCTCGAGGTCTTCTTCGAGGAGGGTTCCACAGCAGCAGCAGTCGCCGCCACAGCGTCGTCCCTCGCCGCCGCCGCAGCAGTCGCCGCCACAGTGTCGTCCCTCGCCGCCGCAGCAGCAGTCGCCGCCACAGCGCCGTCCATCGCCAGTGTTCGAAATGGGGAGTGGTGGTTTTGAGATTCCAGTACGCTCTTCTTTCGAGCGTACTGATTTTCCTCATCGGCGGCGGGCTAAGAAGCGCCCGCGATATTCTGCGTCTGCGGAGCCTCTAGAGGTACTTGTGTTTAAATTTGTTTGATTTTTATTTGATTATATTTTACTTATATATTTATATTATCTTTTCAGACTGGACAGCCTCCATGGTACGAGGGGTACGAGATGTCCATAGATGACATGGTGCGATTTGCAGTGCCATTGGCTGGTCAGCTCGTGCAGCCACTGGCAGATACACTTCTTCCACCACTGAGAGCAGGGCTCGTGCAGCCACTAGCAGATTACACGATTGTTCCAGTGGCTGATCGCATGATTGATCCAGCGGCGCAGCGAGATATGCCACCACTGGCGCAGCAGCTTATACATCCATTAGCGAATCTGATCATTGATCCAGTGGCACAGCGGGTTATTAAGCCATTGGCAGAGACGATGATTGATCCGGTGGCTCAGCGACTTATGGGGCCAGTCGCAGATAGACTCATGGTGCCGGTAGTGATCGTGTGGGTCAGTATATTGTGGAGCCGGTGGCTTCCAGGGTTACTCATAGGTTGAAGGTTTTCTTACTGGACCTCGCAGATACACTTCTCTGCCGCCCTCGCCGGAGCCAGAGATGGGCCCCGCCGTACCCTCCTTATTCTAGAGGTACTTGTGTTTAAATTTATTTGATTTATATTTGATTATATTTTACTTATATATTTATATTATCTTTTCAGACTGGACAACCTCCTCTTTTGGCCAGACTTTTGGCCCGACCACCTCTCAGCCCGTTGGCCCCACCACCTCATCTACTGCGGGCCCCACCACCTCATCCACTGCGGGCCCCACCGCCTCATTCACTGCTGGCCCGACCACCTCTCAGCCCGTTTGCCCCACCACCTCTTCCACTGCGGGCCCCACCGCCCCCTTTCGTGCTTCTAGTGCCAAGATGATGAAAGAATATATGTCTTACATGGATGATATCACGCAACAAGTGAGGTTGCCTGGGCAGGGAATGATTATGAGTAGGGAGCTCTATTTCCGGCCACTTAATGACCCGAAGGAGAATGTTTCAGAAGATGTAAGTGCATAACTATTAGTTGTGAATTTTTTTATTATCGACTTTATATTAATTTTTTTTGTGTGATATCAGCTTTTGCAGATCTTCATGACAATGTCACGAGACATGGTTTCCAGAGCTGAGAGCAGCGTACTTGAGGACGGTGTTGACCGGGACAACACTATCATATTAGACCCCTCTTTCTTTGTAAGTAATGAATGTTGAAATTTATTTTAATTCTTTAATTTTCATTTCTTTTTATAATGTATATTATGTGCAGGACCGTATCTTGCTAAAATGGGAAAAAGTCCCAAAGAAAAAACGAGGGAAGGCTGCTGATGATTACGATTGGTTGAAGCCCCATGATGATCTAGTGAAAGTTGTCCAGGGTAGTGGTGGAATGCCTGGCTTTAGGAGTTGGTACAAGGCCAAACATGTAAGTGACATATTTTTAGATTAAATTGTTCTATTAGTATTCATATTAAGTTTAATTGTGTTGATTTGTATTTTAGGTGATCGGGATTGTCCATCTCTACGAGCACTGGGTCACTGTACGGATTGATCTTCATAGCTGGACCGTTGAGTTATATGACTCACTTCTCCACGCTTTAAATGATCCATCTGACCCAGTGCTCTATCTGAAGTGGGACACGAAACTCCGACCACTTCTTGTATTGCTTCCCCGTGTCCTTGATGTTGCCGGGTACTGGGACAGGGTCGATCCTCCTCGTGTAAGAATCATTGGTACTTTTACTTTGATCAAGGATGTTACTGAGTTGCCCATGCAGTTAGATTCACATAGTTGTGGAGTATATTGTATGAGTTTTGTTGATAGGTTCCTACTTAGAAGGAGGAGAGCTCCAGTTATTGACCTTACTTATGAGTTTACAGTTCATTATAGGCAGCTTGTAGGTGCTAGGATTGTAAGTTGGTGTAGAGAAGTAGAAGCTCGAGAAGCTGAACAGTTGTAGTACTATTTTCTATTGTAATCATAAATTATGTTTTTATTAATATTGAATTTGCATTTTGGTGTATTTTGTGATTGATATGAACTGCATAAGTGATTCTACAGGATTAAATGGATTTTATTGAAAAACAGATCATGCATTTCGAGATGAAATAGGGGATTTCGAGATCTCGATTTGATTTCAAGATCTCGAAATCAAATCGAGATCTCGAATCCCCTATTTCATCTCGAAATTGTAAATTAAGTAATTAATTATAATTAATCTTAAATTAAAACATTATACAGTTTAAACATACATTACTTAACATTTATTTAACACTTTAAAGTTCATTTACATAAGACATTATATATTTGAATCTATGCATACATAAGATGTTTCTCTTTGAAATGTTCATACCTTATTCATGTTTGAATAGGATGAAGTAGAAGTAGTATAATACAAAGCAAACATCTTTGTAATGAATGAATTTTTGCAAGTTTCTTTGTTATCCAATCTATATTTCCTTAAATGAGTGTTATATGAGTTGATTATCCTCGAAAATTAGTGAATTAAACATCCAATTAGCCAATAATCCATTAAATCGAGATCTCGAAATCGATTTCGAGACATGTCGAGACAACAATTTAAGTTATCTCGATTCAAACCCTACAAATCACGAAATCATATCAATTTCGTCAAATCGAGATCTCGACTTCATATCAAGATCTTGATTTCATATCGAGATCTCGAGATGATGTCGAGATCTCGACATCGTGAATTTCAAATCACGATATCCCCATTTCAATTTTGTAAAATCCACCTGAATTCGTATACAAACCAAAACACCTAAACAGATCAAATAGGAACTCAAAAATTCGTCCAAATATCAGCCACAATATCACCAAAAATAACATCTGATCAATTCATCATAAGCATGCAAACAGAAATAAAGCAAGTGTCACTACTCACTCATATGGTCAACTCTCTTCGGATATTTTCTTTTTGTATGCCCCGTCTGCTGACAAATACTACATGTATTCGCCCGTCGCCTTCGTGGCCCGTCTTGGGGTAGAGGGTTGTTCAAATCCACCTCACCAATGGCGATATAAGCAGTGCATGCACATGAGTTGTGACCGGATTGTCGACACCTCCTACATACTTGAGATCTGCGCGTGGTCGAACTCTCAGCACCAGAACGTGCTCTACTCATCCTCGGACGGCCAGCCTGTCGAACTACTATCGGTGGTCTCACAACATAAGATGTTACCTCCGATGGGAGTACCCAATCCGATGGATGCGGCACAGTCATAATGGTGTGATGATATGTTTGTAGCAGAGTGAATTGCTTGTAGTAGTGTGACACGTACTCTGATATCGGCTGCGAAATATATCTGACAATCAAAAAATAAGACACACATGTTATAATAATCTTTAAGCTATTAACTACAAGATATTTGCAATAATGAAAGTTCGAATTAACATATTACCTGAGGGCGGCAGCCGCATGACAACATGGAATCAGATCGAGATCGAACTGACGACACTCACACGTTCTGTTCTCTAAGTTGACATTGTAGCTTCTCTGTTGCCCTTCCACCTTGTATATGTGTGGCATGGTGGTGCCTCTGACTACAAGCTGTCGCCCATATTCGGACGACTCTGTTAATTTCGTCATAGCTACGTGTGTCAGAGCATGATCTCTAGACCGTGCAGCCGCCCGTCGCTCGTCAAACCATCTCTCAACCATAGCTCTGTAAGTCTCAAGAAGGGCACATATAGGCAATCGCCTTAACCATAACAAACGAGAGTTGAGGGATTCGGCTGCATTGGACGTCATGAAGCTGAATCGGGTACCAGGGCACTGAGATCTTGACCAACGGTGGACTCCTATATCCAGAAGCCTCTTGTAAGCTCCTTCTTTGCTCAGAATCTCCAAAGTAGACATGTGCTTTTGAAATGCATCGTGCCTATAACAGTAGGCTGCATCTCGTAAAATAGCACCAACTTGCGGACCGTACCTCGACATGTTATTTGCCAAGTGGTAGTAGCAAATAGCATGCGTAGCATTCGGAAATGCTAACTCCACTGTATTTTTTATGCTCTTGTGCTGATCACTGACAATGATCAGTCCTTTGCGATCTCCGAAGCAAACATGCAAGCGATGCATGAACCACATCAACGACTCATCATCCTCTATGGGTCCAATCCCGATAGCAAGGGGAAATAATTGTTCATTGCCGTCTTTCGTCACCGCAACAAACAACATTCCCTTATTCTTGCCCTTCAGATGCGTGCCATCTACAACAATCATTAGGCGCATGAAGCTGTGAAAAGCATCGATGCAAGGAGCAAGCGCCAGAAACATGTGCTTGAAAAAACTCTCCGAAGAAGTGGATATATCATACATCGTGCCTGGGTTACGAGACTGTAGCATGTGTAAGTAGCCCGGCAGCATCGCATAAGACTTCTCCCACTCGCCGAATACCATTGCAATGGCTATGTTCCTTGCCCGCAAGGCAAAACTGTAATCAATCTTGATGCCGAATTGAATCAACAATTCAGACATCATCTCCTTCGGCTTTAGAATAGCGCCCTCCGTCGCCAACTTACTGGAGAAATACTTACCCAACACTCTTGCGGGCACTCTGCGAGGAGCAACACGATCAATATCCGTCTGGCAGCTGTGCATCAGATCACACTTGAATACTCTCCAAACAGTTCCAGATTGTCTTGCATGTAGCATAAAAGGACAACCATTCCCATGCTTGCATCTGAAGTTGAGTCGAGTAGTGCTGGACCTCTCTGTGGAGTACTCCAACTGGTGATGCAAGTGATGCAGTCCTACAGCAAGGTCAAGTTCATCCTTGCTGCTAAATGTCGCTCCAATGCACAGCTGAGTCGGGGCCCAATCTGCGGGAATAATCCACTCCAAACGCTCAGGAGCATCAACCTCTATTAAAGGAAGCACCCAACTCCTTACTTCCTGATCATGTTGAGCTGCAGCCACGGACAGACTCAAGTTATTGTTAGATAGTCCGTACTGATCCATTCGCCCAGAAGCTAGAATCCATCTAGAAAATTCACTGACCAAGGACTCAAACAACCGACTCCAGCCCTCCTCCTCGTCCCTCTCCTCCTCGCTTGCCTCCTCCTCCTCCTCATCATCATCATCACAATAATCATCATCATCATCTGTAGATTCCGCCTCATACTCATCTACGAAATCATCAGCTAATGAGATGCTAGGACCACCCATTCGTGTTGATCGTTGTGACTGTGATTGAGGTGCCTGAAATCCGGACTGATTTTGCTTCAATTTGGTGACCATATATATAATTGGATCAATGCTATTTTCATATAGCATCCGCATAATATATTTGTCGGTCTTCAGTCCAGCCTTCACATGCCTCGAGCCCCCAGATATACTGCTCATGTAAAACAAGCAGTAGCTAGTACTGAGGAGATCACAGTGCATGATCTCGTGAATCTCGGACAAAATGGTATTGTAGGAGATCCGTTCACGTCTCAAACAAATAATTGCTCGTCTCCGCCCATATACTCGGATCTGTCCCAAGCCCCAACATGACGTATGATGAAACGTTGATACGACATCTGCGATAAATGAAATGAAAATATTAAAAAAAATCAGGAGCATATTCCAGCAGACAATTCGAGGTCTCGATATTAATATCGAGATCTCGGAATTAAATTAAAATTAATTGAGATCTCGTGACAAAATCGAGATCTAGAGATGATGTCGAGATCTCGATATGGTGAAGTCGAGATCTCGAGATCTCGATTTTTTCACGAGATCTCGATTTTCCTGGGTTTCTCCCTAAGTTCTCTGCGTATTTTTTTACGAAGAACAGTCCTAAAATCGCTATATTTTCTAAAAAACTAAGATATACAAGTCGATACTAAGATATGCAAGTCGATTTTGAACACATAACATCATTATAACGCAGAAAACGAATCGAAAATAAGAAAAAATGGTTGAAATCAACATACCTTCAATTTTTCTCTCTCAAAACCCTCTCAACAATCTTCAAATATTTTTTAGAATGTTTCCTTCCTCGTACAAACGAAAATATTTGTTTGTAAAAGGTTGTAATAAATTTACAACCACCTTGGTAGTTCAAATTAATTGCTCAAAATTAAATAAATGAAATAATGAATATTTTCAAAAATGGAAACAACTTTAATAAAGTTAATTTTGTCTTGTAGCCGAAAATGAAAGAGAGAAAAAGACAAAAGTACAAAGTGGCTAGAAAACTTATATTTTTATCCTTGTGGCTATAAAACATACCCACTTATTCAAAGTGGCTAGTTGTATGTATTCCCACTATATATATATATATACACATAAATAATTAATTAATTAAATTACGAATTATTAATTTAAATAGTTAAATAATAAAATTTGTTTGTTGTAATTAATTAATTCGAATGAATTCAATCATACATTCAATTAAAAGGTTTAATATTACATTAAAAAATAGACCACATATTAATAGATAATACAATATTACATAATACAACAAAAGATCACACATTGATAGATAATACAATATTACAAAATTAAAAAAAAAATCACACATTGCAATTAAATAGGATTGTTTGGAAAATTTTGGGAAAAGCCAAGTGGGGGAGTAAATTGGACGGGATTATTTGATCATGCATTCCACATCGGAATGTATGGAGTTTGCTCGGAATTTTGAGAGGGGTTGTTGGGATCGTATCCACTCATGTTAGTTGTAGGAGTTGTGGAATGAGAAAGATTTTTTTGTGATGAAGAATAGTGTGATGAATGGTAGTGTGATGAAGGTTATTTATAAGAAAATAAGTGTCCGTTAAAATATAGCCGTTGGAGAAAAGTGTCCGTTATAAAATATAGCCGTTGGAAAAAAATTTAAAAATTTTAAATATAATATATATATATATATATATAT
>JAPKLW010001453.1:113245-123724 GCA_026898455.1 Plectranthus barbatus
ATAAAAGAAGATTTCAACTTTTTGTAAACTATAAAAGTCCCTTGAAATGGATTGAGACATCAGCCAATATTCATGGACTTGGCCTTCGTGATTAAAAATTTTAAATAACTATTTCTATATTTATATTTAAAAAAGGCTATATTTATTATGCTACCCCACTTTTTTAGAAATTTATATAAATTGGTCAGAAAATATATTTGATTCCGAAAGTTACAAAATAGTTTAAATATATGATTTCATTAAAATTTTATAAGTCGCAAATGAATAAAGTTAATTTGAACCAAGTTGCAATAACACCCTATCGTAAAATTTCAAATTTCTTATTTTGTTAATTTTTATATATTGCAAATGAAACTGCCCAAATCATAAGAGATTAGAAAGTACGACGCAATGGTTGTCATGTACCACTACTATCATTTCATTTAATAATTTATAAACATTTGGGTTTCGGAATGAGGGATTGGAATGATTCCGAAACCCACTATTTGGTTAAAGGGTATGGAAATGAAAAAATGGGAATGATACCCAAATAGTTGGTAATCACCAAAACCCTCCAAAATAGTGGGTTTTCATTTTCATTCTCATATCTCATTACCAAAATTATTTATTTCGTACTATTTTATAATTATTTTCTTATTTATTTATTTTTATAATATTACTCTAAAATATTTTGATGATTATATTATTTTGTAATATTATATTAAAATATTATTATTATATTAATAATTTATTTTTATCTTAATTTTATATTTTATAAAAGAAATAAGAATATAAAAATATTATATGTTATTATAATTATATATTATTATTTTTAATATATTAAAATAATAACATTATTATATTAATCATTTATTTTTATCTTAATTTTATATTTTATAAGATAAATAAGAATATAAATATATTATTTATTTATTTTAATATGATTATATTTTCTTAATTTTTAATTATTAAATTAATTATTTATTTCTTATTTTTTTAATTCATCTTATTTATTTACTTTTTATTTTTTATAATATTTTTTATAATTATACTATTTATAATATTATATGTTATTATAATTATATATTAATTTTTTAATATATTATAATATTATTATTATTATGAAATCAATCATTTATTGTGTATCTTAATTTTATATTTTATAAAACAAATAACAAGATAAATAGATTATTTATTTATTTTAATATAATTTTATTTTGTTATTTTATTATTAAATTAATTATTATACGTATAACAATTTAATTATTTTATAAACCTATAAACTTAAAAAATAAATCATTAGAATTGAAAATGATTCCAAAACCCATCTAGTAAACCAAATATCAGAATTGAGAATGATTCCCAAAAATCAAACCCATACCCATTCCCTCTACTATCAAACTCATACCCATAGTGATTCCCAACAGTTAAACCAAACGCCCCCTAAAAGAATATTGAATATTAAATGAGCTTGGATAATATATTTTTTAAATTGATAATTTAAGTAATCACATATAAATAATTGCAAAAATGATTAGATATTTCCTAAATATTGCAAATATTAGGTTAAATTAAGGGTATATTTGGAAGTTCATACAATTTTGACTAATTTTTTTTTATGTGTATATAATATTAGGTATTTAAGGTTTGGAGTTTTATCAATTCAATGCCTGAAAGATAGTTTAATTATTGATTCACGACCCGAAAAATTAATTCTCAATTTAGCACCTGAAAGATCACAAATATTCTCAATTCAGGACTTGAAAGATCATACAATTCTCAATCCAAGACCTCAATATCAGATCTTTGATTGATAATTGTTTGATCTTTATTGACAAATCATCTTTCTGATTCTAAATTAATAAATAAATTATTTTATGAGTTCTGAATACAATTCTCCTTTTTACATGGTGAAATTGACTATTTATATATATTTTAAAATATACCCAAATAGTGAATGTTTTACTTTTATAAGTGTACACAAATTGTAGGGTTGACCTTTCTAAAAGAGTGGTGTAACATTTATTTCTCCTTTATTGTTTTATTTTAATAACTCCAACTTTTCTCTAGATTTACCTTGGCCTTACAACTTACAAATGCTTGAATTTATTCTGAAATTCTTTGATTTTCTAACTACTTCTCTGAACTTGAGATTTCTGTATATATTCTGAGTTGAACAATTAATTAAGGCTGTTAACAAACTGTAACACGCAACTGTAGAGAAACCAAGTGCAGGCCACACACCCATGCCAACTTTCTTCTCTGTTGTTGCTCAGCACTAAGGCGGCACTACCTCGTCACAATTGCCTCTTCCCAGCTCCACCCCGACCCATCCGCCAAGAATCTGCATCTGGGTCACCTCACAATCTCCAACTCCCAATAAGAATGAGCGTCAAGAATCTTGGCCCGTACAAATTCACATTTGATTTATGCGTCTGCATTGCTATCGCGCTCACAATCTTGCAGTCATGCTTCCTGCGGTTCGTGCAGTGCCAAATCCCTCCGCCTGAGTTGCTCACTCCGCCGGCTTTTGGATCCCCTACAGAAGTAGCTTACAGAAGTATTGATAATCTCACCTCTGCTGTTCTCTCCAGTAAACTCGTCCAAGACTACAGCTTTTGCATCCAGAATCCGTAATCCCTTTTCCCCATTTCTTCTCTCTCTGTTTGTGAGATTTTTTTTAGAAGATGTTTTAGAAGGAAAAATGGGTGTTTTTCATGTTCATTTTGTAGTTTATTGCTGCTAGTTTTGTAGTTTATTTTATTTATAATTTTGAAGGGAAGCTGAATGGAATAAGGCTTTCAATTATTCGTCGGATTTGAGTTTCTTGACCACTTGCCTCGCCAAAACTGGAGGTAGTTTGCTCCTTTTTCATTGGGTTTCAATCATAAAATGTAAATTGTATAAAAATATATACTTTTTTCCCTTTTGGATTGTATAGTTAGTAGATTGATTCTATGCTTTTTGTAAAAGCTGAATTCTTGATTCTATGTTTGCATTATGCTATTCGAAACAGTATTTTCTGGTTGTTTGACCCAATCTGGGAGAGATTTGAATGTTAGTTTATGTTTGGAAACAAAGGGAATTGCAGATGGATCCAATTTAGTTTTCTTAGCTTTCTCATTAATATCTTATGGAGCCTTTATTGGACTGTGTTTAGTAGTATTATTATTATTATATAGCACTTCTATCTTCTGAATATGCCTTTTGTTGTTCAATGCAGATGCTACTCGACGATTGTGTACAGCAGCTGAAGCTGAAGTATATTTTGGTAACCTGAAGAATGGAGGGAGTTACCTGAAGCCTAACAGGAACTGTAATTCCTCCCATTGGCCAGAAGGTTGTGAGCCGGGATGGGCATGTGGCCTAGACAATGATGATCCGGTTGACCTACAGAATTCCCGGGATATACCTGCAAGAGGATCTAGTTGTGATACATGTTGTGAGGGGTTCTTTTGCCCTCAAGGCCTCACATGCATGATACGTAAGTCAGTTAAGAGTCTTTTAGTCGTTCACTTGCATATTGTGCTTCGTATTATTGCATTTCACAGCTTGATGGCATTGAGACTAACATCTCACTGTTATTTGGTATGGATCACTAGCCCCTTGTTAGAAATGGTTTGATCTCGTAGCACCATTGTCTATATGCTTCACCTTGCTATATTTTTTATTAAATCCATTGCAATGTGCATATATCATTCGGATATTAGTTGAGTCATGAATCCAATATCATATAAACACATATTGAAACATTTTATTTGGGCTTTGTAGCCTGCCCTCTAGGTTCCTACTGTCCACTTGCTACCTTCAACCCAGATACAGGCGGATGTGACCCGTAAGTTACATTCTTGAATGCAATTCTTCTATGATCTTCGGCCTTTCCTATCTTATGTGAATTGCATATTCATTCCAAGAACTCTTCAGATACACCTACAAGATCCCAGCAGCAATGCCAAATCATACTTGTGGTGGTGCGAACATGTGGGCTGATGCTCGCACAAACAGCGAGGTTTTCTGTTCAGCTGGTTCTTATTGTCCTACAAGTATCGAGAAGTTGCCTTGTAGCAGCGGGTAATATGATTTTCTCTCCCCAAAACTCCATAACTCGTATAGCCTTTCCGCTTTGGATCCACAGAGCTGCCTATTATCATTATGATACTAATGTTTTGCTTTTAAATTCTCAGAAATTACTGTCCCAAAGGTTCTACTGATGAGCAGCGTAAGTTCCTTGAAAAGACTAGTTGAAAGTGTCCTGCATCATCGAATCGAACTTCTCTTCACGTATTTCTGTGTCGTAAATGTACAGGGTGCTTCAGGTTGACTACATGTAATTCCCAATCAGACAGTCAAAACATTCATGCATATGGAGTTATGCTTATTGTAAGTTTTCTTTTTTCAGTTACTATATGAACTTTCTTTGTGTTCCTCTTCATTTGTCCATTTCTCTCTCTCTCTCTCTCTCTCTCCAGTGTTGCTTTAGGTTCAAGTTGAATGTACTTCTTTAATAAGACACTATTCAACTGCTGCACTGTTACATACATTAGAGAGGACTCGAAAATCTGCAGGGTATCTGATATGTTCAGATTTCTTGTAGGCTGCATTAAGTACTCTTCTGCTCATCATATACAACTGCTCCGACCAAATTATTACCACACGAGAAAGGAGATATGCCAAATCCAGGGAAGCAGCTGCAAGAACTGTGAGGGAGAAGACGCAGGCGCGTGCAAGGTGGAAAGTAGCAAAAGAAGCTGCTAAAAAGCATGCCATTGAGTTACACTCTCAACTTTCGGGAAGATTCTCCAAGAGAACTGTGCCAAATCCAGATGAAGTTCGAATTTTGAGCAGCGTAGAAACTGAGACAGCAGATGGTGTAGGCTTATCTATGTCACATGAATATGAGCTGTCAAGAGCTCAACATGAAAGAAAGCGAACAGATGCTAGCCATTTGTCGGGCATATCACATGTCAAGGACATCCATAGTGGTTCTGATGTTTCTGGTTCTGAGCTTAGGAATAAAAATGTCAAAATGAAAAACGCAAAGGAAAAAGATAAAGAAATTCATACTCACAGTCAGATTTTCAAGTATGCATATTCACAGCTTGAGAAAGAGAAAGAGAAAGCCCAGCAACAGCAAAACAAGAACCTTACCTTCTCGGGAGTGATTTCAATGGCCACAAACGAGGAAACCAGGACGAGGCCCTTGATTGAAATAGCATTCAGAGACCTAACTGTTACTCTGAAGGGGAAACGTAAGAACCTTTTGAGATCTGTCACTGGAAAGATTAAACCTGGCCGAGTAACAGCTATCATGGGGCCATCAGGAGCTGGGAAAACAACTTTTCTTTCTGCTCTAGCCGGAAAAGCAGTCGGATGCATGGTTAATGGCTTGATTTTAGTTAATGGGAAGACAGTTTCTATCCACTCCTACAGAAGAATAATTGGTTTTGTGCCACAAGATGATATTGTGCATGGAAATTTGACCGTGGAGGAAAATCTATGGTTCAGTGCAAGATGCAGGTATGTGATGTTCACCCCCACACAAGTAGATGCAAATGTATTTAGTCAAAGTTGATATGATACACTTATGAAAGCTTAGTATGGGGCATCTTTTAAGTTCCCTTGTATGATTGGAACGATACATAATCAGTGCAGGCATGCTAAAAATCATTATATAACGATATGGAGTTCTTCCTATCATAATAAGATCTTTTATTTAGAAATGTTTCCTCATATGATATTCTTATTTGGTTGCCAGACAAATACAACCGTCAAATATGTAATGTACCTTCTCATTATTTTGAGGTCGTCTACTTATTTATTCCATTTCCCTCCTACTATTGAACTTTTTTATATATCAATTGCATTTACATTTTAAAGTTGTGAAGACTGTCTGCAGATTTACCAAAGCCGGACAAGGTCCTCATTGTTGAAAGGGTCATTGACTCCTTGGGGTTGCAGGCAGTACGTGGTTCCTTAGTTGGAACTGTGGAGAAGCGAGGTATCTCAGGAGGCCAGAGAAAACGAGTGAATGTTGGTATTGAGTTGGTGATGGAACCATCATTGTTGTTCTTGGATGAGCCCACCTCTGGGTTGGATAGCTCATCTTCACAACTACTTCTTAGATCTTTAAAGCGAGAAGCACTTGAGGGGGTAAATATCTGCGCGGTTGTCCATCAACCAAGGTAATGATTAACTTTCTAAATATAGATTTATTTTTTCCATAAAGGCTGAAAAGATTCGCTCAAATTGTTTAGAAAGTGGACTTATTACAGTGGTCAATATACAAATGCGAAAGAAATGATTCTATGAAGTTTGAGCATCAAGCCTTTCGTATACACATCCATTGTTGATTTGCATTGTTTTTTGCTTTGCTGCAGCTATACATTGTTTCAGATGTTTGATGATTTGATACTTTTTGCAAAAGGAGGCCTTACTGTCTATCATGGACCCGTGAAAAAGGTCGAAGACTACTTTCGTAGTCTCGGTATTATTGTTCCAGAGCGTGTCAATCCTCCAGATTACTATATCGACATCTTGGAGGGGATGGTAAAAGCTAGCTCAAGCTCGGGAGTGAGTTACACAGACCTTCCTGTTAAATGGATGCAACATAATGGTTATCCTATTCCACCCGATATGAGAACTGGTGATGCTGGGTCTGCCGTGCCAGTTATTGACATTGAGCACGGTCATAACTTTCACGATTATGTCACGGAGGAACAATCCTTTGCTGGGGAAGTATGGCAAGATGTAAAAGCCAATGTGGAGCGGAAGCGTGATAGAATAAGACACAACTTCCTGAGGTCAACGGACTTGTCCAACCGAAGAACCCCAAGCATTCTCTTGCAGTACAAGTACTTCCTCGGGAGGTATACAATCAGAAAGTTTCGTATTTTAATTGCTCTATGTTGGTTCCTTCAGTTGTCAGTTGCCCCCTAGTCATGCTTAAATAGTTACTTTTCAAGAGATGCTATATAGGCTTCCAGTTGTACATGAAAACTATAAATGCTCCAAAATCTTGATTTGTAGTTTACTTGTTTACTATTTATCTCCAACAAATATGCACTCTTATTCATCTATCTGATATGAATCCCAGGGTTGGTAAGCAGCGATTGCGTGAAGCAAAAACACAAGCAGTAGATTATCTGATCCTTTTAATTGCTGGAGCCTGCTTGGGATCTCTTACAAAAGCGGATGATGAAACCTTCGGTTTTGGTGCTTACACGTATACTATTATTGGTGTTTGTAAGTCAACAAACTCTCTATTTCATCTATAATATTTCATTTTTGCTTTTCTAAGATCATAAAGCTCAGATTTTTCACCTTTGGAAAATTTGAAGAATTTTGTTGTTAACTTTAAATGTTGTACAAGGAAACTTACTTTAATCTCCCTCATTCTCTCTCATGCACACACAAGAAGATGTGCAATTTTGCTTGCCACTTGTTTATTATAGCTGATTGAGTATGTAACTTGCAATTCAGCTCTCCTCTGCAAGGTCGCGGCTTTGAGGTCATTTTCCCAGGACAAGTTACAATACTGGAGGGAAAGTGCTTCCGGCATTAGCAGCTTAGCCCATTTCGTGTCCAAGGACACGGTTGACATGTTCAATACACTGATAAAGCCCGTTGTCTATCTCTCAATGTTCTACTTCTTCAGCAATCCGAGGTCATCCTTTGGATTTAACTATGTCGTGTTGCTGTGTCTCGTTTATTGTGTAACTGGTATCGCGTATGCATTGGCAATCTTTCTTGAACCTGGTCCTTCCCAGCTGGTAACAGGCCCTTTTCTTACCAGCTTCTGTTAGTCTGAGTTTCACTTGATTATTGTCGATTATAGATATCTGACCGCTCACTTTCCTGCAGTGCTCGGTTCTACTCCCTGTCGTGTTGACCCTCATTTCGACTCAAGTGAACGCGAGCAACTTGGTAAAAGATATAGCAAACTTCTGTTATCCAAAGTGGGCTCTAGAAGCTTTTGTCATTGCAAATGCTGATCGGTACGCTACTATTTCTTTCTCACAAGCTACTCACACACGAGGCACCTATCCGCGGTCTTGCATTTTCGTGTAGTAGTTAAAACCTGTTGTGATCGATCAGCTTTAAAACATAGATTATGAACGAGAAAATTGAAAAACACAAGATTTACGTGGTTCGGCGATTGCTTACATCCACGGAAGAGGAGCAGAAGATTTTATTATTCACGCAAGTCGGCTGATTACAAATACACCACGTATATTTATAATAAAACCCTACGAGATATTAAATTACACAAGTCGGCCGATATGGCGCTCTCGCTTCTGTTCTGCTCTGCTCCGCTCCTCAGCTCGCTTCGCAACCGTCTGCCTTTCCACCTTTCCCTTGTTGACATATACGAGCCATATCGACCCTATGCAGATTTTGATGCATATGAAACATGCTTTTCCATCTGAAGTTGAATTTCTTCTTTTCTGCAAGCAAACGTATGTCTGTCCATTTGGCTGATGCTTAGTTTGCTTATCGATAATGCTTCGACTCGCAGGTATTACGGCGTGTGGCTGCTAACGCGCTGTGGCGCGCTGCTTAAGTGCGGCTACAACGTCCATCACTGGGCTCTCCGCCTCTCTCTGCTGATCATCTGCGGTGCTGTTTTCCGTGCCGTAGCCTTCATTGGCATGGTAACTTTCCAAAAGAAGTGACCTCATTGATGTGTTGGGAAACACGAACTCCGGTGGCGGTGGCAGTGTCGGCTTTCGAGAGAAGCAGGTCCGGCGTCTGCACTCCCTCACTGCACATTGCGGATGTGATGTCTACTGGAGGTGTAAAATTGTTGTATTATGCAATGATCTTTTTTTTAGGTAGTGGGTTCGTAAATTATATACATAGTGTATACTTTCAAAATAGTATTTAAAAAAAAGGTATCATAGAAATTAAATCTTTCTATCCCCATAAAAACCAAGACCATAATTCTTTCTACAACACAAAAACTGATATAAAAGCTATTTTTAATATTGTTAACTCTCATTAACCATAGAAGATGGATGAGTAAGTTTTTTTTACAGATTCATTCATGTTTAGGTTGTTTGACTGCGTATAAAAAAATTGATAAAGACAATAACTCAAACAAAGTTTTGAGATGCAGGAGCAAACAAAAAATTAAAATCATTGGTGTTCTTTATTTCATTACATTGTATCCAAATAAATAAACAATGAAAAGGCCAAGTGTGATGGAGAGCCTTCTCCAGTAGTTGGTAGATTTGAAAAAGAGTGGTAGTGAATCAGATGTTACACAGAGATAAAAGAGTCTAGAATCAAGCCAAATCTTGATTGAGAACGTATCTAAAAAAATATTGTTAGAGAAGATTAGTGATGGGTAAAACTAAACTTTCATAAATATTTTAATGAAAATTATTAAATGGAGGCTAATTATCCTTTATTTTTTTATTTGTGAAAACACATTCACATTTTAAATCAGCATTTTCTCTTACTGCATATAAACATAAGACTTAAATATTTTATTTTAGCAACTGTTATTTATATATAATAAAATCTATATACAAATTGTTGGGATTAGGAGTGATCACGAGCCGAGCTGAGTATGATCATGCTCGAGTTTGACTCGATCGAGTTCAAATCTTCAAGCTCGAGCTTGGCTCGGTGTGTGAAACTCGTCAAGCTTGACTCGTTTTGAGCTCGATTTTTTTTTTTTAATTTTAAATTTTAATAAGAAATCTAAATTATTTATTATTAAATAATAAATTGTAAAATAAAAATCTAAAATATATTAAGCTCAATAAATCTCGTGAACCCAAGCTCGATTCAGGCTCGGTTTAAACTCGAGTTCAAAGGCTTGCGAGCTTATCGAATCGAGTATTGTGAAGTTCGAGCTCGACTCTATTAGTATCAAGTTATTTTCGAGCCGATCACGAGGCAACTTGACTCATGCTCACCCCTAGTTGGGATCAAAATCAAATATGATCCAGTCCAGCCTAGCTAGCAAGACGGCCCAAATGTGAGCAACGACCCACTTATCGACAGAATATGTGGGTTGATGCTTGCGAAAAGCGCATCTTGGCGCACAACCAATGATCCAGATTCCAGGAAAGTCGAAGTCAACCTCGATCACACAAACACACTGTCTCATTCAAATATTTACCATTATAGTAAAGGTTATAATCAAATTAATGCGCATGATCTCAACGTTCATAAATATCTAAACTATTAACGTACTCTAGAACTAGATGTTTGATTCTTGACGCGGTTAATGCATCGTATATTCAATAACAACTAAGCAGCCAAAAGAGTTTGGCTAGTTAAAATTTTCTTGATACCTCAATTACTTGTAATTTACAAGTTTCAATGGCAATTAAAGGCATTTAATTTGCAAATAGTTGACTCATAACTATTCATAGTAAAAAATAATGGTGTTTTTTTTTTTCTTTTGGTTTGAAAATTTGGATGTTTTGGGACATATATTGTTGGGAAATTTGGCTAAGTTTCCTCTTCCCAGTAGCTACTTGTTTAGAT
>JAPKLW010001453.1:133724-151533 GCA_026898455.1 Plectranthus barbatus
CTGGAGAGTGGACGTAGATCAGTTGATCGAACCACTATAAATCCTTTGTCTTTTATCAGTTTTCTGCATTTCATATTGATTTAAAACCCAGCACCCAAGTGCTGGTGTATATCTGAAAACTGATATAACTGTGCAAACAAGGCTAAAAACATTCAAAGTCTTGAGCTACCAGCTGACGAGCCAGTCGCCAGTCAGCTGAGTACTCAGAGTCCCAGTTGACTTACCAGCTGACAAGGTCCCAGTCAGCTGAGTAACCAGCAGAGCGCAAGAAACGATTTAACACAGTTTCCGCTGCCAAGTTATACCCTGATTATCCGGGACCAACATATATGGGCAGAGGCGAATGTAGAGCTCGAGTATTGTGGGGGCTCCATCGTAATTTTGTGGGATCAACACTTTATAATTTTATTTTAAAAAAAAAAAATTCAAAACGCCGTGGGGGCAACCGACCCTGTGAGCCTTCAGATAGTGCCGCCCCTTATATGGGAGCTCTTTTATTTTAAAATAAAAAGTATTTCACTAGTGTGCTGCACCGAAGTTTTAAATAATAACTATAAAATTCAGCATAGAAAATTGATAGGGAATTTCGGGTGAACAATTATGTTTATTAAATAAAATAATAAAAATTATGCTGAAGATATAAAAATATGAACGGTATATTATTTATGTTTTTTTAAATAAAATATATTCTTTAAACATTTAAATAAATCAATAAATGAGAACTATTTTGGCACGATCAATTATTGAAGGGACTAGTTTAATTTAATATATTAATAGATTAATTAAGGAGTTAGTTATATAAAGAAATGGATGAAGTTCTTTATTTAGCAATTATTTAACCTTAAAAACATTTTGTTTGGAGTTGCCATTCCCTTCACATTTAAGGGAATGAAATGATTCCGAAACCCACTGTTTGGTTAACGGGTATGGGAATGAAAAAATGGGAATGATATCCAAATACTTGGGAATCACCAAAACCCTCCAAAATGGTGGGTTTTCATTTTCATTCCCATATCTCATTACCAAAATTATTTATTTCATACTATTTTATAATTATTTTCTTATTTATCTACTTTTCTTTTTATAATATTTTTGATAATTATATTATTTATAATATTATATGTTATTATAATTATATATTATTCTTTTTAATATATTATAATAATAATACTAATATTATAAAATCAATCATTTATTGTGTATCTTAATTTTATATTTTATAAAAGAAATAAGAAGATAAATAGATTATTTATTTATTTTAATATGATTTTATTTTGTTATTTTATTATTAAATTAATTATTATTTGTATAACAATTTAATTATCTTATAAATCTATAAACTTAAAAAATAAATCATTAGAATTGAAAATGATTCCAAAACCCATCTAGTAAACCAAACATCATAATTGAGAATGATTCCCAAAAATCAAACACATACCCATTCCCTCTACTATCAAACCCATACCCATAGTGATTCCCGACAGTTAAACCAAACGCCCCTAAATTTATTACAATTTGGGACGAGGACAAAGATGTATTGAACAAATCCACACACACAAAAAAAAATAATAAATAGCATTATTAGTCAGAAAACATGGCAAAATCAACCGAACTAAGTCATATATTAAAATAAAATAAATCGACATGTTGCTGGATAAACTTTTTTTTTTTCCCTTTGACTATGTGTAAAATTCTTAGGCAACAAACAAATTCATAATTTTAATTTTAAATAGCTATTTATTATATGTTGTAGTTTTTTTTACAGTATTTATAAAGATTTAGGGGGCGTTTGGTTTAACTGTCGGGAAGCACTATGGATATGGGTTTAATAGTAGTGGGAATGGGTATGAGTTTGATTTTTGGGAATCATTCTCAATTATGATGTTTGGTTTACTAGATGGGTTTTGGAATCATTTTCAATTATGATAATTTATTTTTTAAGTTTATAGGTTTATAAAATAATTAAATTGTTATACAAATAATAATTAATTTAATAATAAAAATAACAAAATAAAATAAAATCATATTAAAATAAATAAATAATGTATTTATCTTCTTATTTGTTTTATAGAATATAAAATTAAGATACAAAATAAATGGTCGATTTTATAATAATATTATTATTATATATTAAAAATAATAATATATAATTATAATAACATATAATATTATAAATAATATAATTATAAAAAAATAAAAAGTAAATAAATAAGAAAATAATTAAAAATAAAATGAATTAAAAAAATAAGAAATAAATAAATAATTTAATAATAAAAAATTAAGAAAATATAATCATATTAAAATAAATAAATAATATATTTATATTCTTATTTATTTTATAAAATATAATATTATTATATTAATATATTGAAAAGAATAATATATAATTATAATAATAAATAAATAAGAAAATAATATGAAATAAATAATTTTGGTAATGATATATGGGAATGAAAATGAAACCCACCATTTTGGAGGGCTTTGGTGATTCCCAAGTATTTGGGTATCATTTCTATTTTTTCATTCCCATACCCTTTAACCAAACAGTGGGTTTCGGAATCATTCCATTCCCTCATTCCGAAACCCACCAACCGAACACGCCCTTAGATTTAGTTTTAAGTTAGTCATAGAGGTTTTAGCAATACATAAAATCTTATATTAATATTTTAATAATTATAATATTATTTATTCATTTAAACGATAGTTTTTAAGAATATATATTACATAGTTAAGTAAAATCGTGAGGCTAATCGTCAGAATATTTGACAAACTCAAAAGTTGATTAAGTAGATGTTTTATGTTCATTTTCTTGGAAATTTCAGGCTTATCATGGTTTCTAATTATTTATTGATCTACCAATTTACACTCAATAATAAGTCAATATCTCAAAAAAATAAAATAAATAAAAAAAGACATAGAGGGTCAATTAACAAAGTTAAAATTTATATTTTCCAAATCTCGGATTTTAATATGATATGTTCAAAAATCTTGGATTTGAAAGATTAATTTTCAATTCAGGGCCTGAATGATGACGAAAATCCTCAATTCAAGACCCGAAAGATCAAATTGACATAATATTGAGGTTCTGGATTGAGAATTGTTTGATTTTTCGAATCATAAATTGACAAATTATCTTTCTAATTCCATCCTCCCTATTATTATTATTATTATTATTATTAGTGTTTAAATTTCAGAATTGAGGCATAAAGTAGTGAAAGTTGTTTGTGCATTGACCCTTGAAAGTGTCAACAAATTTAGAATGTCATATCTCATCATTATTATTTAAAATAAAGGCAAAATAGTTTTAAGACAATCTGCGACTGGGCCCCACTCAACTGCCGTGTTCTTGCCACCCTTCTTCTTCTTCTTCTCCTTTTTTTTTTTTAATCCCAAAAGTTACATATAGAAACCACACTCACACACACAGAGATTGTGATGTACATATAGACATACACATATATATATATAGACATAAAGATATATATGTTGAGAGTGAATGGGGTGGGCGAAAGAGGTGGGTGTTTTGGTTTTCATGCAAATGGTGTTGGTGCAGTGCCAGCAGCAGGAAGATGATTACATTAATGGTGGTGGCATCATCAACACCACTCAGATTAATGATCCAACGGCTCTCCATCACTTCACTCAGCTGCTCAATCACCGTCTCTTCCTCCTCACTTCTCATCTTATACATACCGAGCTTGCTCGCACGGCCACTTTCTGTATCACACACCCGTATATATCCATCTCTCTCTCTCTCTCTCTCTCTATATATATATATATATATGTGTGTGCAACTTCATGTATGTATGCTTGGTTAAATTATGACAGGGAAGAGGAGTGGAATAAATCTTTTAACTATTCTTCAAACTTGGATTTCTTGTCCAAATGCATTGCTCAAACTCAAGGTAATTAATTAAAGTTTATGTTTTTTTTTTGTTTTTTTAAACAAAATCAAACACAATACTATACGTCAATATAACTGCATGAAATAGCCCAGATACATCTTTTTTCATTTTTTATAATATGAAAATTAAAATAAAATAATTTTTTTTTTCTTAAATACAACATGCCCATAAATCGACTTTCAAAATTATTGTTTTTTAAGTAATATAAATTATTTATATTATGAAAATCAAAGTTTTTTATATAGTGATAATATTATCAACCCTAATTGATAATTATAAAACTAACCTATATGATAAGAAATCTGTAATTAATCCTGTTTTTTAATTAGTTGTTAATTGATTATTAAAGTCAAATATATTGCTTAAAATATTGTATTATATATTAGTAATATTAAAGATTTTGGTTGTTCGTGTAATAATTATTTTTATTTTATAATAATCATTTTAATATAATAATAAACATGATCTAGTACATGAAAAGTATTAACTGATTCTAATTCAAAAAAAAATTATCATATTATGATTTGCAATATTTGAAAAGTTAATATGAAATTACAAAATGTCACATGAAAACTGTAAAAATGTAAAATATTATATTACTCCCCCGTCCCGGTGAAGTAGTCTCATTTCTTTTCGACACGAGAATTAAGAGTTGTGAGTGTAGTGGAATTAATATTTTATTGGTGAGTGTGAAAAAAATTATCATTTTAAAAAAATAGGACTATTCTATGAGACAAACAAAAAAAGAAAATGAAACTACTTCAATGGGACATAGGGAGTACAATATTCTTAAAATTATAAAAATAAATAAACGTTGTACACTTGTATTAAATTATACTTTGATTAGACCTATAGATAAAGACTATATTTAGTTTCCATTTATAATAAACATCCAAACAACAAAATACGATCTGTATAAAATATATTCTGAACGAAATACGCACAATGTAAAATGAAATGTGCTAAAATGCCTTATCGTCTAAAAAAATGAATTTAATAAATATTAATATCTCCATTTCGATTATATAATCCAGTTTGATATTTCACGTTTGTCAAAAATTATTTAATATTTAGACAAACTTCCAACATTGTCATTATTTAAAATATTAATTAACCACTCATTTTCATAATATTACATTTAATAATCCCATTTTTCAAAATTATTCAACGGTGTAATTATAAATTACCAGATAAAAATAATACCGAATATAGAAACTGAATCATGTAATTGAAATAACCTAAAATAGTAATCCGGACCAAATAATTGGAACCGAGGAGTATGTTGTAATTGTAAATTAATGAGGAAATATTTGAAAATAGCCAGTTTTGTTATAATAAAACCTTAATTGGCCAGCATTATATAGATATGCAAGAATTGGCCAAAACTAAATAAACTTCCACAAATACCCTTATTATTAATCTATTTTTGAAAGTTTTTATTTTAACTAATCATAAATCATAATCATTCATTCATTATTACTTAAATTAATACTAAAAAATATATCTGCCTAATTTTATTTTAACATTGAATTCACTTTTAATTTACATTTATAAAAATAAAGATTATTAATTATTTAAAATATGAGATTTTGATGGAGAGAAATTGCGTGATTTCTGGCTAAAGAAACAAAATAATGAAATTAAAATATAATTATTTATAAAAAGTTATTAAATTAAAAATAGGTTTGCAATTTCATCCATCAACTAATACATTGTGTTTGGGTGGTTTTTGATTTCAACAAATAATAAAATTAAAATTAAAAAATAAAGTAAAAAATAATTTAATCGTACAGTTGTCTTTTGCGAGTTCTTATTGTTTTAATCCAATTTCCTTTCAATTTTTTTCTTTGTAATTAAAAATTTAACGAATTAATTAAATATTATTAAATTAAAATTCATATCCTAATAATGATTTTATAAGATACCGACGCCATTAAGTCATTCAAATTAATATAAATTCTTTTGACATATATCAGATAACACAATTTTCTAAATTATTTATAAAAATAAGTAATTAATAAAAATCACAAATGACAAAAGAAGTTATTTTGGGAATCAAATTTTAAAAATAGGGTAATTTAAAAATATTATCATTCCTTGAATATATAAATAAAAGTGGCTATTTAAAGTTTTTATATAACAAAAGTAAAAAGTATTTATTTAAGGTTTTGACTCATTAATAAATGCTAATTCTTTACAAATTCTTATCTAATATGTGAAAAAAAAAATATAGGAGATTTGCCGAAGAGATTGTGTACAGCAGCGGAATTGAAATTCTACTTCACAAATTTCATAGCTAACGCAAGATCAGCAGCCACTTTCCTCAAACCAAACAAAAACTGTAACTCAACGACTTGGGTTTCGGGCTGCGAGCCCGGATGGGCTTGCAGCGCGGGTCTGAATCAGCCCGCCATCAATTTCACAGACTCCCAACAAATACCGGCTCGAACTTCTGACTGCCAGCCTTGCTGTGATGGCTTCTTCTGCCCACAGGGACTCACATGCATGATACGTAAGTGCTTCAGTCTTCAGCTACAATATTTCTATTTTACAAGCGCGATTTCATTTTATACAAGTGGTTAATGGAGTGAGAGTTCAAGATTTGTAGGAGGGATTTTCTACTGTTGCATTTACAATTGAACGAAGAAAGAGAATAAATGGATGGAATTTGCAGTTTTTGGCATCGATTTATATGTGCTGAGTTTATAAGTGTGATTTGATGAGAAAAATGTGAACTTGGAAGGTTGTCCATTGGTATATATATATATTTTTTTTGGCAGCTTGTCCATTGGTATTTGTTTATTCCTAGTTCTTGGTTGCCAAGATGTATATAGTTTCTTGAAGGATGGATTTTCCACTGTTGCATTTACAATTGAACAAAGAAAGAAAATAAATGGATGGAATTTGCAGCTTTTGGCATCGATTTATATGTGCTGAGTTTATAAGTGCGGTTTGATGAGAAAAAATGTGAGCTTGAAAGGTTTCTTGAATGCGATAATAGCTGAACTATAGGGTTAGGTGTCTTGGTTTTTTTTTTTTTTTTTTCCAGCTTGTCCATTGGTATTTCTTTTTTCCTAGTTCTTGGTTGTCAAGGTGTATATAGTTTCTTGAAGGATGGATTTTCCACTGTTGCATTTACAATTGAACAAAGAAAGAGAATAAATGGATGGAATTTGCTGCTTTTGGCATCGATTTATATGTGCTGAGTTTATAACTTATAAGTGCTGTTTGATGAGAAAAATGTGAGCTTGAAAGGTTTCTTGAATGTGATGATAGCTGAACTATAGGGTATGGTGTTTTGCCTTCTTTTTGCAGCTTGCCCATTGGGATCCTACTGCCCACGAGCCACGCACAATGTCTTGACTGGGATTTGTGATCCGTAAGTTGATATCACTTCTGTGATGCATTATGTTATTACATATGTGGTTTGTGTGTGGTGTTGACATGTTGTTAACTATGTGCATTTTGTCACATATCTTCTGCATAATACCATTACTGGAAATCTCTGTGTTTCAATGCTAAGTAGTTTGTGGATCTTGTTCTTACATATATTATCTATTATAATTTATAGCATCCCATATATGGTCACTATGTTGAATTTTTAAGTAGTTTAAGCCTTGTGTTTGATGGATATCTTATGTATCACATCATTACATATATGTTTTTTGTATTTTGCATATCTTAGGTATTATACCATCACATACATAGTATGCATATGTAAGAATGTTGCATTGTTAAGCAGTTTATGCTTTGTGTTCATTGATTTTTTATTTTTATTTTTATTTTTTTAAAATTTACATTAGTTTAAACACGCACATCCTACATATTTCCATGGAAGTTCGAACCCATGACCAGTGCACTCCGAACAAGGGACTGTGTTCATTGAGTTTTATTCTCAGATATATGTACCAGTTACCTCAAGGACAGCCAAATCATACCTGCGGAGGGGCTAATATATGGGCAGATGTTAGCAGAGGAGGCACCATGTTCTGTTCTGCAGGGTCGTATTGTCCAACGAACACACAAGAAATCCCTTGCTCTAGCAGGTCTCGGTTTTTACCTTCGTATGGTCTTCATTTATCGCGTTGTTAATGCTGTCATTTTTGTGTGTGAACTTCAGGCATTACTGCCGTATGGGATCTACTTCCGAGACTCGTAAGTCCCTTGTTATACTGTGAACAGAACAGGAGGTTTCCTGGATGAATGTTTGTAGTTTGTGTAAATCATGAAGAGGGCTGATTTGCAGGATGCTACAGGTTGACATCATGCAATTCCAACACAGCTAGGCAGAATATAAGCCAATATGGATATATGCTTATTGTAAGTTTCTTTCACATGATTTAGTATACTTGTGTTTGGAGATTATTAGTAAAAGGAGCTCATGGATCAAACATTCTTGTTATGGAGTATACCGGATCTTTTTCTCTATACCTTATACTTTACCAAAATTTACTCATACTGTTACCGTACCAAAGTTTTCGGTATACCAAATTTTCGGTACGAGATAAGTTATATACCATTATCGAATTTTCGGAATGATTTCAATATAATTTTGATATGACATAATTTATATATCATTTATCTTATATTGTTAACATACCAAAATTTTTTGATATACTTTGATTCTTACGATTTTTTGAGCTAATATTTATTCAAGAAATATGTTATATCAATAATATTGTTTGGTGAAAAGATAATATATGATTTTATTTTTAATCAATATGATTTTATTTTAAATTTATTATTTTAAAATAAAAACAAAAACAAAAAAAGTTATTATATTTTGTTACAGTATGTGCTGGTATACCTTCAATATTAGAATGGTCATACTGAAAATTACCGAAAATTTTCGGTACGGTACGATACCTTGCCAAAAATTCGATAATTTTGGTATTTTTGCGATACGATATATCCAGTATTTTGATATTTCGGCATTTTTCCCCTCCCTAATTCTTGTTATTACAGGTTGGTATGAGTGTCACTCTTTTCATCTTCTACAATTGTTACGAGCAGCTCATAACAATGAGGGAAAAGAGTTATGCTAAGTCAAGGGAGAGTGCAGTGAAAAGTGTGAAGGAAAATGCTCGGGCGAGAGCTAGATGGCTTGCTGCAAAGGAAGCACTTAGAAAGAGGGCAGCTGAGATTTCTAATTCATTTTCACGCAGAAATTCCATATTACCAAATGATCTCCAGGTTACAATACTGAATTCAGCAAAGTAGGTACAATTTGAATCAATGGTTTTGACATGTAAAATAACCCAACCGAAATAATCAAATTTAAATTAGAGGTAATCGAACCGAACCAAATTACCAAAATAACCAAACCGAAATTCTTATTTGGTTATAACTGAATTTTAATATAAATTTAATAAAATTACAAAAATAAAAATTATATATATTTATATAAATATATTTGTATATTAATTTTTATATATATATAATATTTATTAATATTATATACATAAATTCTGTTATTCGGTTATTTCGCTCCGTAATAAAAATAACCGAAATTTTTTCGTTTCGGTTCGGTTTCTTGCTCACTCCTATTTGTCCCCTGTGTGCTTCTAAGCAGCTCAGTGTTGTATCCGGACAAAAGGAAATTGAAGAGATTGAAGAGTTTGATGGTGGTTTTGAAGGAGTCGATCCAGAAAGTGTAGGCAAGGATAAGAATGGGGTGAATTCGAAACATATTCGGACTAACACTCAGATTTTCAGATATGCTTATTCTCAGCTCGAAATGGAGAAAGCTCAACAGCAGCACAGCAAAGATGTTGGCTTCTCTGGAGCAGTTTCAGTTTCAATGGATATTGAGGTAAGGAGAAGGCCTACTATTGAGATTGCTTTCAGAGATCTTACGGTGTCGTTGAAACGAAAAAGGAGGCGTCTCCTAAGGTCTGTCAACGGAGAGATTCTGCCTGGTCGGATTACTGCTGTTATGGGTCCATCTGGGGCAGGAAAAACGACCTTGCTCTCAGCATTGGCTGGAAAAACAGTTGGATGCTCGATAATTGGCTCAGTTCTTGTAAACGGGAAGGTGGAGTCGATAAGCTCGTACAAAAAGATCGTTGGATTCGTGCCACAGGATGATGTTGTGCATGGAAATTTAACTGTGGAAGAGAATATATGGTTCAGTGCCAATTGCAGGTAAGAAACACACCTACATTTCTCATTTTTTAACTCAGCATTGTTCGTTCTTTCTTGGGGTGTACATGGTTCGGTCCAAACTGGCCAAACCGAAAAAATTTGGCCGGTTTGACAAGTGAAAAAATTGGCCGGTCGGACCGTAAATTTCAAACTGTATTATTTGGTTTGGTCCACGATTTCAGTAGAGAAACCGGTTGTTTGGACCGGAACGAACCGTTTATATTAATAATAGATATTTAGATTATATATTTTACTAAAAGTATAAATGTAATATATTTAGTATAATGAGTCAAGGTAGACTTTAGGTTTTAGGAGACACCAAGTTCAAATCTTCTATTGTGCAACATCATATATAATTTTTATTTTTCCTACATTTTTATTTATTTATTTTTAATTTCACAAATAAATTATTGCTAAAAATAGGAGATTTTTTACGTTTTGACTTTGCTCATTAAAGTAATGTTTCAAACCGTTAAACCGGTCGAACCGAACCGTTTTATTTGGTTTGGTTTGAAATATTAATTTGGCCAGTTTGATTTAATAATCTTTCAAACCGTATTATTTGGTTTGGTCTATACTTCAACCCTCAAACTGGTCAAACAGGACCATGTACACCCCTGATTCTTTCTAGTTGTGCTAACAAATGGTTATCTACAAATGTATGTAGACTTTCAGCTGTTCTACGAAAAGCAGACAAAGTACTTATTGTTGAGAGAGTTATCGAGTCTCTCGGACTGCAGCCAGTGAGGAACTCCCTGGTTGGCACGGTAGATGAGCGAGGTATTTCGGGAGGACAGAGGAAGCGCGTAAATGTTGGATTAGAGCTAGTAATGGAACCTTCGCTCTTATTCCTCGACGAACCAACCTCTGGATTGGACAGCTCTTCTTCTCAGCTCCTTCTCAGAGCACTCAAACGGGAAGCTCTTGAAGGAGTAAATATATGTATGGTAGTCCATCAGCCAAGGTATGTATATAGACGTATATTTTGTGGTTCAAGCAATTAAAGCAGCTTTCATTGGGCGTTGTTTCAAGATTTCAACTAGGGATGATTCAGTACTGTATGCCGAATCTTTTTCTCCATACCTTATATTTTACCGAAATTTACGGTATGAGAAAAACTCATACCGTTACCGTGCCAAAGTTTTCAGTATACCGAATTTTCGGTATGAGACAGTATGGTTTCGATATGAGATAAGTTATATACCATTATTTCGCCATATCGAATTTTCCGAATGATTTCAATATAATTTTGGTATGACATAATTTATATATCATTTATCTTATCATTATTTCAGTATACTCTTAACATACCAAAATTTTTTGATATACTTTGATTTTATTTTTAATATATTGTTTTAAAATAAAAATAAAAGAAAATTTTTATTATATTTTCGGTACGGTATATGCTGGTATACCTTCAATATTAGAATGATCATACCGTTACTGTACCGAAATTTTTCGGTACGGTTTGATACCTTACCAAAAATTCGATAATTTTGGTATTTTTTCCATACGGTATTTTGATATTTTCCCCATCCCTAATTTCAACAGAATATCATTTTGGTTTTGCAGCTATTCCTTGTTCAACATGTTTGATGACTTGATACTTGTGTCTAAGGGGGGCCTTACTGCCTACCACGGGGCAGTTACGGATGTTGAAGATTACTTTGCAAATCTCGGTATCATCGTCCCCGACCGCATCAATCCACCAGACTATTTCATAGATGTTTTGGAAGGAATGGTGAAACCTCACACAAGCTCAGGTTTAACATATGAAGGGCTTCCTCTCAGATGGATGCTCCACAAAGGCTATCCCATCCCACCAGATATGCAAAACACTTCGCCCGAGCAACTTCCCTCTGGGGGGGAGTTCTCTCAAAATATTAGATATAGAGTGGAAGCACTGTTTGATGCGGTACGCAACGTTTTCCTCAAGTCGAATGACTTGTCCGGGAGGAGAACACCCTGCATTCTTGTACAGTATCAACACTTCCTCGGAAGGTAGAACCCCGAATTATATCCATCTCACTGTTTAGCTTATGATCATGCTTCCTACCTTGTTCAGGATGGCTAAGCAACGTCTTCGTGAAGCTCGAATCCAAGCCATAGACTATCTTATATTGCTGCTTGCTGGTGCTTGTTTGGGTCTGTTAGCCAAATCAGGAGACGAAAACTTCGGCGCTCCGGGTTATACCTACACTGTTATAGCCACTTGTGAGTTAATAAGAACACATATTTTTTGTGTTTCTTCTTCAATCATCCATTTATCTATTAATTCACACTTAGGGGTGAATATTCGGTAATTCGGTTCGTTTTGACATGTAAAATAATTGAATCGAAATAACCAAATTTACATTGGATGTAATCGAACCGAATTACCGAAATAACCGAACCAAAATTTTTATTTTGTTTTCGGTTAATTTCTTGGTTATTTCGGTTATATCCGAATTTTAATATAAATTAATAAAATTAAAAATCAAAAATAGAAATTATATATATTTATATTAATGCATATATATTAAATATATATTATAAATTTATTAATATTATATATATATATATATATATATATATATATATTCGATTATTCGGTTATTTGGGTCCGGAAAAAAAATAATTGAACCGAAAACCGAAATAGTGAAAAAATTTAACCGAACCAAAAACCAAAATATTTTCGGTTCGATTTTCGTTATTTTCGGTTTCTTGCTCACCCCTATTCACAGTTTCTCACTCTTCCACATCGTCTCAGCTCTGCTGTGCAAAGTCGCGGCTCTGAGAACGTTCTCCACGGACAAGCTACAGTACAGGAGGGAACGCGCGTCCGGCATCAGCAGCCTTGCTCATTTTGTTGCCAAAGACTCACTAGGCCATTTCAATACACTGATCAAACCACTGGTGTACCTCTCCATGTTCTACTTCTTCAGCAATCCGAGATCGACGTTCTTAGACAACTACATCGTCTTGCTTTGCCTCGTCTACTGTGTGACGGGCATAGCTTACGCGCTGGCCATCTTCCTCGAACCTGGTCCATCTCAGCTGGTGATGATCAATCACTCCTACTCATCAAAAGATCCACTTATTTAGTTCAATATTTTGCAGTTTATATCCTTTCCACATTGTGCAGTGCTCTGTGCTTCTACCAGTAGTCCTCACTCTGGTTTCCACTCAACCCAATGGCAGCCAATTTTTAAAATTTTTGAAAAAGCTGTGTTATCCTAGCTGGGCTTTAGAAGCATTTGTAGTCTCAAATGCTAAGAGGTAAGTCTGAAAATCACATCAACTGTCCACATTATCAAAATCTTAGCCATTCTTTCCTCTGATATGCCATAACTTAGGGGTGATCACAAGTTGAGTCGAGTATTGTCAGGCTCGAGCTCAATAAAATATTAAATTATTTATTATTAAATAATAAATTTAGGAAAAGAAATTTAAATTATATTAAGTTCGATAAGGCTCGTGAGCCTAGCTCGACTCGGGCTCGATTTAAGCTCAAACACGAGCCTATTGAATTGAGTGTCATGAAGCTCGACTCGAGTCAATTTCGAGTTTTTTTTTAGCCGACCCCGTCCAGCTTGACTCATGCTTACCCCTACCATAACTTGTCACTTGCAGTTATCATGGAGTCTGGCTCATACAACGGTGTGGTGCACTTCTCAAAACTGGCTATAATCTCCACGACTGGACTCTCTGTATATCGCTGCTCATGGCAACGGGTGCAGCTTGTCGCGCTCTTGCTTTCATCGGTATGTTAGCTCTGCAAAAGAAGTAAAGGTGGAACAAGGCAAAGATAGGGGTGATGGAAAATTAGTTTATTTTTTAGATGACTTTGAGATCATGATCAAATTGTACTATAAGAAAGGAGAATTGTCGATTCAGTATCAAAAAAAATAGTTTAATTATCTATTCAAGACTCATAAGATGATTTGTCAATCCAGGACTCGAAAGATCGTACAATTCTCATTTCGGGACCTCATATCAGTTCCTAAGTTAAGAATTTTTGTGATCTTTGAGGTCCTGAATCGATAATTAAACTATCTTTCGGGTCCTGAATTTACAAAACTCCTATTAGAAATGTATATCACAAAATCAGACAAATTCTTACAATCTGGTTTATGGCCCTGTGGAAAATCAGTCTTTGTATATAAAAGAAATGTATAGGATAAGAATACTATACACGAAGATAAAGCAAATGCCAGTCCCATATTCTGACTCCAATATACAATGTATAAGCGTATAATCAATCAAATGTCTCCAGCAATGATATTGATTCAGTGAGAACTGTATTCTCTGTCTTACCCTTTCTTGAGCCGCGATTGGACAACGCTGCTCCTGTAACCAACACAAAGCCAAGTTCATCTGTGCATCTGATTTATTTGTTCTCGTGACTGCCCCTTGGAAGGCTCGTATCTTTCTGCATAATTTGTGAAGAAGACGAGGTATGAAGGTTGGCTCAGTGATATGCTGAAGCACGCGTGGTTGCTGCACGAAAACTTGCATTGAACTAACTAATATGAGAGAGAGACAGAGGATATAATTTGCAACAAATATTACCTGGTATCTACATGTTTTTACTTCCAAACTATGTCCCCTAAAAACTGAAGAGCAGGTACACCTCTGATCTCCACATCAACAAGAGGTGCCCGGATAATAGCCAAGCTGGCGAGCTCTGGATCGCTCTGGATCATGCTGAGAGCTCGCATTTGATCCTGAAATATATAGATTGAAGAACCATCAGAGGTGACAGGAACTTCAGTTATACATCTACAGTTATCATTCTCCGTCACCACCACAGACATGGTGCATCTTGAACAGTAGAAATTACAAAAAGGAGAGAATGGGAAATCCCATCCTAGCACAACGAAATAGCTTTTGGTTTAGAAAAGATTGAGACATTCATTCTGTACCTTCCTCTTCATTTCACAGAACTTGCAGTCAGAGGTAGACGGGGGAAGAATTTGATTGACAACTAGTCTCTTGACCGGAACACTTTCTTTCCTTAAAGACGCACATAATCTTGACGACTCACTGATTGCCATCACCTGAAAGTTAAGATTCTTGAATTATGGTCATGAAAGCATAATTCCTTCATAATATTATCACCAAACATAATTTCATTGCACTCCCAATGGGAATAGTACAACTTGCAAATAAGGTCGACTATATTAGTTTGTGGATACAATCATATGCGAAAATACTCTACATTTGAACCAAATTTAGACTATGAAACGATACAAAGTGAATTGCTTAAACAAATGAAGAGATTTTGGTTTTGAATGTCATTACCGTCGGGATAGTTACAATTACAAACTCTGTAGAATCCGTGTTGCGGAAAAGCTCTCTCACTTTAATCATTCGTTCCCTTAGTTTCTCGAGTTTGTCAGCCTACAAGATGAAACTGACCAAGTCAGGAATCCAGTTAGATAGAAAATTATTGAGCACAAGTGATAATTAAGCTTACACTATCTTGTCGATCTAATTCCTGGCCGAATGCAGATTTTATGGCAGAAGTAGCTGAAGCAATCTTCTGCCTCAACTGCGACATGAATTTGCACGGAAAAAGTCAATAAAAAACAAGAAGATGAAAGAAAGAGACAGAGACAGAGACATAAAAATCAAATAATGTGTGTTTTTCTTCTGTATCACATATCTGCATTTTTATTTGGCTAACAAATTTTCTTTTCCAGAGTTAGTAATTTTCGAAATAAATATAACAGTAACAAAATTGAGTGATACTAGTAATATTTTCAAAATTGTTTGTGGTGGATTATCAGAAGTGTTACCTAAGTTTAGCTTTGGATCATTTTATATTATCGATCCTTTACAGAAACCTATTTTCAGATATAGAATTTCATCTTTTAGTTTGTACCTTCAATATCTTCCCAATGGATGCATCTAAGAAGTCTGGCAACGACAAAAGTCGCAATGTATGGCCCTGCACAACAACTCAACATCAAAACTGAACTTCAACATATATAGTTAAAAAGAATAAGCTTCAGTCTCCTTACAGTAGGGGCAGTATCGAATACTATACGCGTGAATATGTTGTATTCTGGTGATTCGAGGAATTGCATAACCTGGAAAATATACTTGAAGTCAGTACAACATGGAATTGCAAGCATGACTTACTAAAATAACCATCAGACATGCCTTCGAGATTGCAATAGCTTCATCCAGACCCGGAGGAGGTGTATCCAGAAGCTCTCCGAGCTTCAGTTCCCCAAGCTACGGCCGTATGAAATCCAAAAGTTAGTTATCAACAAGCCAATGAAGTTAAGCACTTCAATCTCTCAAGCAAAAATACTATCCAAGTGTTCTAGCCAATCACTTAACATTGGGAAACAAAATAGCCTGAAACAGAGGGAATGCAAAATCCTATAGCAACTTTATATACAGGTATGAACAGATGGATGGTAGATCCAATTCAAGAAACTCGTCCCTCTAAGCCACACATCGATACATGAATTGGTCAATAGACTTTCCATGCATCGGGATATCTGGAAGGAAGGTTCTAGTGAACTCTAGTAAGCTCCAGAAAGCTTGAAGAAGGAGTGAAATGCCTTTGAAGTAGTTAGTTAGTTAGTTACATGCATGTGAGTAGCACATGCATACGTAACTACCCTCATCTGTAACTATAAGTTCAGAGCAAGTTGTAAACCAGTACACTTGAGCAAATAACACATTTCATTTTACTATCTCTCTCTCTCTCTCTCTCTCTACATAATCAAACACCGTGACTACTCTGCTGGCACTATTTCATTACATTCTAGGGTCATTGATTTCAAGAAAACACGACATCCCAATGACTTAACCAGAACCATTTCCCACAGCAATGCCAAAGGAGGTTTCAGCTTGAAACTGCAAATATATTTATCACTTAACTAAAATAACAGACAAGGCTAACCTGGTCGGCAATCAATCCCAGACCCATGCCATCCATGAAATCTTTCACTGTGCTTCCACCATTATTCTTGCTGGAACTTCGAAACTCTTCTCTTGCTTGCTCAGGGTTTATCTGTCCCAGCAACACATTCAGTCTTTCGACTTTAAACGACAAGATATGACCTTTTGATCAGTTCAGGAGAGTACCAAGATTTCGAGATAAAACGCTTGCTCCACTCACCTCAAGGGCAAACAATGGAGAAAAAGGACCTTCAACAGGTACCAACCTCCCCCCAGCCAAATCCTGATCAAAAGCAAATAAGATTAACAGCAATTTATCATCAATTCTTGAAATCTTGGTAAAAATATAAAACATAAATGTTATGACCCAAAAACGTGCAAGCCCATCAAAGAAGAAAACCCGGAAAAGAGGCCCAAAACACTAAAAGGGAAGTACGATGAATGAGACAAAGGCAAGCTCAGGGCAAGCTCTTCTGTCGATAGTCGATACAAGTTCAGGCCGAAGCACTTCCCAAGACGAAGGGTGCTGTACGGATAGGAAGTTAAGTCAAAACCGAAGAGGTCATTTGGTGTGCGAAGTCAACCTTCTAACCGACGGGATGCGGCGGTTCTAACAGCGCTTCAGCAGAAGAGTTGTCATCTTTCGTCAAAAGACTTATAAAACTACATTGAATTCAGCAATAAATACATTGAAGCAATCGAGTTCTGCTAGCAAAAAGTGTAACTATTACTATTCTACTTGTTTACTATATCATTTTTTAACTTATTTTATCTAGTATTCCTAAAAAAGAAGAGCCAAACAATTCGAGCATTAACAATATATATATATATATATATATATATATATATATATATATATA
>JAPKLW010001453.1:154476-177678 GCA_026898455.1 Plectranthus barbatus
TAGTGGGCTCCTGGGCTCAATTCAGCACACTTATTGGGCCAGACCTGAGACCTAATGCAAATAATAAAGTGGACCTATAAATTAATTAATTCTCATGTCCACAACCCAGGACACAATTAATTAATTAATATTAATTCTTTTTTACCACAGAATTAATACTGACCTACCCCTTTATTACCACGTTATGAGAACGGGTTGCATTAATTGAGAATCCCCATATTTAAGGTTACCGGACATCCATTAATTAATCGGAGCCTCTGACAAGCTCTAACTACAATTAATTAATATCTTATAATTCCTGAGTAGTACCACTTAAACCTTATCACTCGTGCCTGAATTTAATCAGCCTGCAGGACTTTGGCACGATGAATGTTATTGAGCTCCTCAGGGAATGTCTCCGTCCTATTACTCGGATATGGTTACCTAAGTTCAGTCTCAGGCGGTACTACACGAATTGTTGTTACCCAAGATGCGGATATACGAGCACGTTACTCAGGCTCTCCACCATGGCAAGTCAAAGTAACAGTCAACCCGTGCAAACCACTGAACCTTCGTTAGAGTTTGGACTCAATCAATATAACGAGATCTTGTATTCGCTGATGTCAGACAGACGAATACATATCATTGCGGTCCATCAATACGCCACCTCTGCGTACCAACATGTTAAGTAACCAAGACAGACTACTTATTCCGACAATGCCGCAGCCATCCGGACAGACGTATCCTCATACGCTGTCTCGGCTGTGATCAGGTTTATGTCTCACTAGGTCAAGTGATCATACTGTCTTCTGCGATCTACAACACGCCGTATGATCGTCCCTATCGGTGAGACAAGAGGATACAATTGTTCACACATGTAAGATTGTTAACAAATAGGAGAAATAAATTGTTGTATACTCATTGTAATAAATGCTTTCAGTATACAAAACCTATCATATAGTTAAAGAATTGGTCTCCTGAGAGACGGTCTCATCATTTTTTATTGTGAGATGGACCTTAATACATTATTTTTTTAACTGTAGAAAATTACATTATTTGCAACAAAGAAATACATCGTTTGTAATAAAGAAATACATCATTAGATTCCTCTCACAATAAAAATATAAGACCGTCTCATATGAGAGTTTGCCATAGTTTTAAATGAATTTGTCTAAAACATTAAGATAAAATGAAGGGTTAATTGCAAATTTTAACACAACTTTTCATCTTTTTGCAATTATAACACATTTTTCAAATCTTTGCAAGTATAAAATAAAACTTTTCAATTTTTGCAAGTATAACACAAAATTTAAAATCTTGGGAATTATAAATAATATATATTTTATCCCAAAAATTAACAATTAAAATTTAAGTTTTGTGATTGTTTGGATGTTATTTATTTTAAACTTGAACAATTTTTTAAGTATCAAATTGTTTTACGATTATTTATTTTTATCATTATATTTGGTATTGTTTAATATTTTAATTTTGAAAAATAAATCAATATACACTAAATTATTATAATTATAAATTAGTTAAATTCAATTAATTAATTAAAATAATTATTATGAAAGAAAATCTAAGGCGCCTCTAATGTGCCGTCCATTATTAATTTATTTAATTAATCAAACTCAATTAAAACATAATATATATATATATATATATATATATATATATATATATATATATAGTTTTTTCATGCTTTTTTATATTTTATGTATCGTCTCATGAAATAATCAGATAGAAATTATTCAAATTTCTTAAAAAACATATCAAATATATTACAAAAGTAATGATAAATTATATTAAAATTTGTAAGTAAACCTATAATTATATATTGTAATTATATTTAATAAATTATTTAAGGGTGATTCTAAACATAGCCACAGAATTTCTCAACATAGCCCCTTATTCAAAAATAAATAAAATAATTATTTATTATTACTATTTTACCCTTATAGCACAAAATTATAAATATAATTAAAAATAACAAAAGAAATATTGTAGCCCCCGTCACTTTAGGAAATTTCCTAATAATCTTTGAGATTTCATCATATCCAAAATCTACGATTTCAAGAATGACGTGGGGACCTGGAGTAATCTAAAAAAAATCTCCTTTTCAACCTCTTCACAATTTCCTTTATTTTCTTAAAATTTTCTTTTACCATTTTGCTGATCGATTTGTGAGTATTCTATTGAGTGTGGATCTTGGTAGTGTTTTGGAGCCAGAACAGGAAGTAAAAATGAAGATTATGTGTGTAGCAATGTTTACAACAATGTGAAAATGATGCACTCGAATATGCCTATAAATCATATGTTTTTCATTCTAGAAAGCACAAATAAATTTATGAATGAAGCACACCAATGGAAGAAAAGATAGAAAAATGTGATATGAACTCTGGCAAGATAAAATTTAATGGCAATAGAAATGAAAGAATATTGCAGACGGATATTTAAAAATACTTTTATTAAATCATGGAGAAATTAAAATTCCTAATAAGATTATGAATATATTTAAAAAACTTGTCTTTTATTTTTACTTAGGGTTTTAGATTGGAGAATGAGGATAAAACAGTAATATTAAGTAATATTTTAATTATTTTTTTAAATAGTGGCTATGTTGAGAAATATTGTGGCTATGTTTAGAATTACCCTTATTTAAACTTAATTAATTTATAATGGCTCATTGTTTATTGTGCTATTTTTCAATTTTTTAAAGATTAAATAATACTACATATAAATGAATAATCACAAAAAATGATATTTAAAAACGATTCAAGTTTAATAAATAAAATATAAACAGTGTAAATTTAATTTTTATTTGTTAATTTTTGGGATGAAATATATTTTTGTTATAATTGCAAAAGGTTCAAAAGTTTATGTTCTAATTGCAAAAATTGAAAATTTTTATATTATATTTGTAAAGATTTGAGAAGTATGTTATAATTGCAAAAATAATGAAAAGTTGTGTTAAAATTTGCAATTAACCCTAAAATGAATTATTTCAATATAAAGAGTATTTTCACCTGAATGTACTAAACTACCCTTTACTTGAATTAATAATTCGCAAATAAAAATTCTCAATAATCTAATGCATAGAAACTCATCAATTTCATCCTTGACTGATATAAAATTCATCGGCATTTCAGAATTAAATAAAAAATAAACAACATATTATATACTCCGTTTCAAGTTTTAATATTTTATATTAGATCTAGGTCCCGAAAGAAAATTTAAATGTCAATTAAGAATTCAAAAGATGAATACTCAATGACCCAAAAGATCATAAAATTATGAATCCAGAATCTTAATATAAGATCCTGGATTGAAAATTGTATGGTATTTAAGGTCCTGAATTGAGATTTAAACTATTTTTCGGATCCTGGATCGATAATTAAACTATCTTTTATGTCATAAATTAATAATTATTCTTTATTATTTTTCTAATAATTTACAAATATACCCTTAAATAATTTAAAAAATGAGAATAATAAAAGTAATATAAAAAAAAAGATTGATATTTTAAATAAGAGTAATGTTGAAAATTTGATTCTTAATTTTTTTGTTTGATAAACGTGTAAGATCAAATACGACCCTATAACCCGAACAAAGAGAATACTAATATAACAGAGTTGGTCAAATCAAACTGTCCCAGTTCAAATGAACAGCTAAATGACCAAAAAAAAAAACAATAGAATAATATATCTGAAATACTCCACAACAAATCTTGAGACCAAGTCAATCAGATTAATTTATCCAAGATGGTGATCCATTGATAACTACACAACTCTAAATAAACACATAATTAATCATCATGAATTCCATTGACTCTGACAAATAAAAAACGATCACCATCATAATAAATCAGCAGAAGACTGTAGGAAGGAAGAAATCTCAGCATTGCAAAGTCAGGAATGGGATGAGAAGAATTCCTTCAAGTAAAGATTTGAACAGAAAGAAATGGTCTAAACTCCTTCAATCCACCAGACAGTAATACGACACGGGCAGGGCTGACAATTTCTAACACTACACGAACCTGTTAAGCTCAAACACGAACACGACACAAACCCGTAAAGCTAAAAAATGATAACAACCCAACACGATAAAAATCTACCTTACGCATATTGTCAGCTTTACACTTAGAACTAAAAAATTTTGATACGACAACACGATAAGGCGCGACTCGATAACGACCCAACACGCACGAATTGCCACCCCTAGACACCGGCATGCTCAAACAAGTTTTACTCAGCTTGTTTAAGGCCAAAACATGCTTATATTATCATATTTTAGCAAGAAAATGTCATCACCACTCTCCAGAGACATGAATAACAGTTACAGAAGAAAGAAATTATGATAAAACTCCGAAGAAAGATACAGTTTACAAATGGTATTTAACTACTAAAATACAACTACATATACCACCAAAAACGACAATGAATCATGCAACAAAGAAATAATTTTAAGCTGTAAAAGTTTAGCAGCTAGTGTGTTTTTCAATCCCTAACACTGGTTAAATTTTGCAGAAATTAACAAACCAGAATCTTCAGGTTAGAACTCGGAACGTATCATCGCGGGGCCAAGGAAACACTAAAATCCGTTATCACATTCATCTTCTCCGCCCACTTCTGTGACTCCAAGAACATCTGTGAAACCCGAATCACCACCTTCCCCATATCCGGCCGGCTATCAGGATCATCCACCACACAATCCAATGCCAAGCATGTCAGCTTCTCGACTACCTCCACTGGGTAGGAGTCCCTCAGCCTCCTGTCCACCCACTGCCTTACCCCACCTCCACCACCCTCCACTGCCGCCCTAGCAGCATCCACAACCGATATCCTCACATAACTCCCACTTTCCTCATCAACTGTGTAATTCAAAGCCTCCATGCCGGATAAAAGCTCAAGAATCACAACCCCAAATGCATAAATATCACACTTCTGAGTGGCAATCCCACTTTTTTGGAACTCGGGGGCCATGTATCCGCGAGTCCCTTCGAATTTCTTGATCTTACTGTCGGATCTCTTGAATTCTCTAGACTCTGAGCTCTCCCTCACAATCTCACCACATAGCTCAGCTGTACCAAAATGGCAAATCTTGGCATTCAAATTCGGCTCCACGATGATAACGCTACTAGACTTTATGTGATTGTGCACAAACTCAAAACCTAACCCAGTCGAATTATGGATATAATCTAAGCCGTGAGCTATATCAGAGGCGATGCTAATGCGCGATGCCCAGCTCGACAACACTGTATAATTAGGGTTCTTGGCGTTTCTCAAACAATCGGAAAGACTAGCACCAGAAACATAATCATAAACCAGATATATATAACTACCAGAAATAGAAGCCCCCTTCAACTTAACCAAACTAGAGTGATGGCTCCTGCAAATTACCGAGAGCCGGGCGACGAGCTCCGACGTGTCCATCTGGCGGCGGAAACGCCTCTGGACTACCATCGACTGCTGACCGCGGATGCCGCAGAGCCACGCCGTGGAGGAGGACGACGAGGAATGGGGCTTGAGCAAGAAATTGTTGGTGGCGGCGCAGATTTCTTGAACGTCATAAATATGGGGCTGGTCGGGGAGAACCGTCTCGCGGAGGCTGGAGAGAGACGTGCGGCCGGAGGCGGAGGAGCGGTGGGAGTCTTTATAGAAGCTGGAGGTGGAGGTGAAGCTGGGGATGATGAAATTGTCGGAGCCGGAGGAGAACGAAGGGTTTGAGGAAGAATTTTGGGGGGATTTCTTGGATTTTCTAGATGATGATGATGGTGGTGCAATTGGGGTGGGTTGGATCACTTGCTTGGTCATTTTCTTTGATTTGCACATGAGGGAGTTGGAGGCATTCAGTAAGAGAAAAGGGATGGGAAGTAGGGTCTTGCTGGCGGAAGATGAAGTGGGGCTTATGTGAGGTGACGGCGGCGGATCAGGTGGAGCCCGGCGGCGGGTTGGATTAATTGTTTAGGCGTTTTATTCCGGTGGCGGTTTGGATGCATTTAGTTAAGTCTTTTTCCGTGAAGGTGCGTTGAATATGAGGAGCAATCGTTTTCGATTTTCTTTTTTAATTATTATACATTTATTTGTTTAGCATTTTCTTTTATAAACTTTAATTATCTCAAAAAAAAAATATTATTTAATGAATGAGCATCATTATTATATTTTAACTATATTTAGAGTAGGGGTGTTTGCGGTTTGACCGGCTTAGAAGCAAAATCTCGGTCAAACTAATAGTTACGGTTTAATTTTTTTTCAAATCAAACCGGCCAAATAATTTATTGAAACCAAACCAGCCAAATCATATAAAAATGGTTTGGTCCGGTCGATTTAACGATTTGAAATGAAATATGTTTCAACTTTCAATAATATATATTATATAATTTGTAAAAAAATTATGGCCTAAATGCAAATTATTTGATTTCTATTATTTATTATTACTTATTATAATGTAATTTTAATTTTTAAAATCTTATATTTATAATTTAATGTAAAACCAAAAGAAACACATGGGTCAATTGTATTAAAATTATAACCTTAAAAGTCAAATGTAAATTGGAATAGACATGTAAAATTATAAATATCGATGTTAATACTTAATTAACCGTAAAAAATTATAAACAACAATAATATTTAATGTTAATACTATACATGGGTTAATTATATGAAAAAAGTAGAAACTTACCAAATAAAATATAATTTATATTTATTAATTATAATATATTTAATATATATAAATATAAATATGGCCGGTCCGGTCGTTACGGCCGGTTTGAACTATCAAATCGAACCGAACCAATTTTGACCGGTTTCAAAAAATTTCAAACCGCTAATTTGGAAATTAAATTTTAAATCGACCAAACTGGTCAAATTAATCCGATTCGACCGGTTTAACCGGTTTCAGCCAAACCATGAACACTCCTAATTTAGAGGCCATGGTTATATACGATATTTTATTTGATAATATTAAGGCATAATTAATAAAGTTATAGTACATGTTTAGTAATTATTTTTAAATACATTAAATTTCTATTTATTAATATTATATTTAATATTTTTAATATAAATTATTTCTACATTTTATATATATATATTTAAAGAAATAAAAATTTGGTATATAAAATCAAAAAGCCTTGAGGTTTGATTTAATAATTATCTCATAAAAAATATAGTATATTAGATACAAACTATTATATATGTATTATTTAAAAAGATGCAAATATAATAAATTGATAAGATGTAGTAACATTTTTAAGAAAAAGTGACAAATTTAATTAATTATATTTTTATTATTATTTATTGTAAATTCATTGTCCACGGTCTCATTTGGAAGGGAAATCTCGATCAAATCAACAAGTAAGATTGAAATTTTTTGAACCAAGCAGACAAATAATTCATCTAAGTCAAACCGATCAAATTGTATAAAAAATAATTTGGTTCGGTCAGTTTTACGGTTCGAAATCTAAATTAGTTAATTTTTATTATTTGTTATTACTTAATCCATCCGTCCCAATTTATTAGTTTCACTTACATTTTTAGTCTGTTCCATTTATTAATCTCGTTTCCTAAAATAATTTTTTTTCATACTTACCAATAAATTATTAATTTTACTATACTCACAAACGTAGGTTATCGTGCCATTTCAATTAGGGACTAATAATTAGAGATAGAGAGAGTACTTATTAGTTGATTTTTTTATTTTCTCTTAAAAAAAAATTAAAACTAAAGTTATAATACATTGGTAAAAATATTTGAATATGGATCAATTTGAACCTTATCAAATGAATTATAACATATATTTATAAATATAATATATTTAACAATTATATATATATATATATATATTATAAATTCCATTATTTCAGTTAATACTATTTAGATATTATTAGGAAGGCGACATTACATTTTACTAAGGGTGAGCAACGGTCGGTTCGGTCTAAAAACCGAACCAAACTGCCATACTGCAAAATCTGAAAAACCAAACCGAACCCACCGCTAGGATTTTGGAAAACGCACCAAACCGAATGGGCGGTTTTGGTTCGGTTTGGCGGTTTGCAACCAAACCACAATTTTTTCACCTAATTTTCAAAATGTTGGTGGGCGTGTTGCTCACTGCTGCAGCGCTGCTGCCGACGAAGACGAGGGAGATGCCGGCCTGCTGCCGGCGAGTGCAAGTGAGAGGAAAATACCGACGAGACTGCGAGGGAGAGGGAGCGCGAGATTACGACTGCGAGGCGAGGGAGCGGCCGGCTTGCGGCGGTGGGGCGATGACGGAGTGAAGACTGGAGAGGGAGAGGCGCAGCGAGTGGTGGAGTCGAGAGGCGGAGAGGGGGGGGGGGGGGGAACGTGAGCCGCTGAGCGAGAGTGAGGCCGAGGGAGAGGCGAGAGTTAGGGTTTTTTTCAAATTAGGTATTATTAGAATTAAAATATAATATATATATATATATATATATATATATATTATTTTGGCGGTTTGGTTCGATTTTTAAACCGAAACTGAAGTCTAAAAGCCGAACCGAACTAAAACCGAAAATCTTAAAAAAACCAAACCGAAACCAAATCGCTAGCTTAAAAAACTGAACCGAAACCGAGCGGTGCGATTCAATTTGGTAGTTTTGGTTTGGTTTTGCTCACATCTATTTTTTTACGTATACGGGATTTCAAAATTCGGACAAGAAATATTTCAAATTGCAAATTTAAAAGAAAAGGAGAAAATATTATCGAAATTAAAAAAAAAAGTTTTAATGTGGACAAATTATTATTCCTAACCATTTTTTATTTTTTATTTTTTAAATTTGTGCATATATTGAGATTAATTAATATTAAAATGAATTAATTATCTTAAAAAAAGTAAGTAAGACAAAACCAGCCGGCCATAATTAGGGGTTTAGGGTTTATGGGACTTAACTGTAAAAATACTAAACTCCTCTCTTCTCTTTTTGAAACTGGGAATCGATGGAAGAGGAGCAAAAGCTCCCAGAATTTGCCATCAAAATCAACAATGAAGCAAAACTCAAAGAGCTTCTGCGCAACCTAAACTCTATCGAATCGCAGCTTTTCTCCGATGCTGCGAAAGAATTCATTAAGGTCCTCAAATCCGACTCGGGCCCTGAATTTTTGCGCGCATACATTCAAAACTCTTCCAAACTCGTTGAGATCTCCCAGGCGTGGGAATCTCGTGTTGGAAAACCCGGATTCTGGCATGTTTTGAACTTAGTTACTGCTATTTTGAAGCTTTGGAGGGATAATGTGGGAGTTGAAGGTGGTGATGGTGGTACCAGCCGGTGGTTGGATAAGTTTGCGCGGTCGTTGATTGAGGAGAAGATGGAGGATTTGTACAAGGAATTGAATAGCAAAGATGCCAAGAGGCAAAATTCTGTGCTTTATTTGCTGGCGTCTATTGTATCGCGTAATTCGCACCTGGCGTGGGAAGTTGCGAAGGTTTTCGACTTCAAGCTCGCGGCTTTTAATAAGTTGGCTGAAGTTAAGTTGAGGGTGAAGAAGTTTACTGAAGGGAAATCGAAGAGCCACTCTACTAGAAAGGCGTTTGTGCGTTTTGCTGTGGCGTTTTTGGAGGTAGGAAATCCGAGGTTGTTGAGGGGCATTTTGCAACAGAAGGATATGTATTCCGGGGTGTTGAGGGGGCTGGGGAATGATGATGAGGACACTTTGGTTTGTGTTCTGTCAGCATTGCGTGATAGAGTGCTTGTTCCGGAGTCCATTGTGCCTCCGGGGCTTAGGAGTGTTTTGTTTGGGAACGTTACTTTGGAGCAGTTAATAAGTGTCTCGGGGAAGGGTGAGTTTGGGGATGCAGCAGAGTTGGCACACAATGTGCTGATGATGGTGTGTACAGATCCTGAAAATGGCTTGATGCCGGATTTAAACAGGCATCCGAATCCTCTCCGTGGGAATCCAAAGCGCCTTTTGAGTTTAATGAAGAAATTAAAGGCAACAGAAGTTGCTTACCATAAGGAACTGCTTCTGGCCATTGTGAAAGGGCGTCCTTCATTTGGTTCTGCATATTTGGATGAGTTCCCTTATAGCATTGAAGATGTTTCTTCAGATAACTGGTATGAGTCTTTTATATTTGTATGATAGTTGTTTTGTCATGCTGCCATGCTTATTGTACACTATTGACAAACACACAAAAATTCATATCATGCTTGCATTTATGTATGTATGCATGTATTAGGCCCTGAAATCACGTGGAATGGTTGACCTACGTGCAGGTATCTTGCTATTTTGTTGGCTGCAGATGTTGTTTCATCGGTTGGTGGCTTTGTTGATAAACCTGCACCCGACAGTCATGATGTGCAGAATATTATAAAATGCATTGGATCACGCCCTTTCAACCGAACAATTATTAATAAAGGGTTGCTCCATGCTGATTCACTTGTGAAACATGGAACATTGAAGCTTTTAATTGAGGTCTTACAGTTGTTTGATTCTTTGGTGAAAACTTTGGACACTTCTTATTCAGACAATCAAAAGACGTGGTGGGTAGCTTTAAAGGCGGAGATTCAAAATAGTGTCAGGATCTTGCTTCCTGATCCTCAAGTTTTGTTGTCTTTGCTCTCTCCTCTAAACAGCCACGTCAAGAGTCTTGAGTCCGGTTTGAAAAGGAAGGCTGAAGGAGAAATTTTGTCAGACAATAATGTTAATGCTAGTAAAAGGTTGAAAAGCTCAACTACAAGTGAAGATGTGGATATTCTTATAAGTGGAGTCAACTCTTCTGGAGTAGATTTGTTTGAGGAAGGGGAAGTTACAGATTCAGGTGGAGAGCAAGAACCGGAGGATGGAGCTTTTATTGTTGAGAGCATTAAAGATATTTGGGGTTTAAGTCAATGCTCCATGACACAGATGAATATAGAAGATGTGGATACATTCTTTTACTCCAAGATACTCGACGCTCTTAAGATCTATTATGTGAGTTCTGGCATTTAAATTATAATGGCGACCACAACTGTTAAGATATTGGGGATGAGAGACCTCAACATCGTTTCATTTTATAGTTCATATGCATTTCTCCCTAGAATTTAATTTCCCTATTTTAGGTCAATATTTATTAACTCATCATGGAGTTCTGTACTTTCTTGCAGCGAACCATACCTATGGCCATGGAGGGATCAGTTGATTTTTTCAAATTTCTACCAAATAATCCTTTGGCGTTGCCAACAATCCTGCAGCAGTCTATATTGCAACTGCTTAATGAACATGTCAGTCAGTTTTCGAAGGATGTGATTTCTACCAGAACCCCACCACAAATGTACAGACATCTATATCCATTTCTTGTCCTATTAGTTGGCTCACCACTCAAACAGATAAAGGAACAAGCCTATGCCTTAGCCAAAGCAGCCTTCTTAAGCACCGGTGCATTTGACAGGAACATGAACGAAATTTGTGCCTGGTTCTTTTTCATACCTGGCTATAACACGGATAATTTTCTTGAAGACCTAGAAGTTGAGATCTTCCAAAAGTTGTCATCAGTTATTGTTTCTTTTCTATGCGATGCTGTTTCCACCACTGGAAATAACTTGTACAAATATATGGAATCATTGAAGCATAACATCTATGATTCTGAAGGTGGTAAAGGTAATTGATACCACATCCATTCTTTCAATTCCTTTACATCTTTTTTTTTTTGCAAGAAACTTTCTTGTTCACTTTCTGATTTCACTTGCTTTTAGCAGATCTGTCTCCTGAGATAAGCCCATTTATTATATGTGTCTTAGAGAAGTGTTTACGCTTGCTCAGCTCTGAATCTGGATCCTTCACAATACCTCAAAAGACCATGATATCGCTTTATGTTTCCAACACAATCAAATATCTATTGGACACGCAGGTATAACAGCATGCTCTCATAATTCTTCATGCTATGTCATGCTTGCTTGTATGCACATATATTTCCTGTAATCTTTCTTCGCACTGTTGATCTTTGGAGATAATGTGATAAAACTTTTGGTAGGTGAATCCTGAAGCACTATCGTTTTTAGTTGATCATACGTTGTCTGAGAAGCTTGAGAATAACGAAGTTGATGTCCTGGAACTAGCTGAATGTCCATGTGAGTGGAGACCACTGAAGAATCTTTTGCATTTATCTCGTGATATTTTTCATCGGCAGTGTTATGGCAAATATTCCAATGTCAAGGACGTTGGGCAATTGGATAATTCTTTGGTCAATACTCTCACTGACATTAATGATGTTTTAAAAAGCGAGTATCAAAATGGACTCATTGGATTGACAGTGGGGTTTTCTTTCTCATTGATGTGCACACGACACTATGAACTATTGCAGAATTTTCCGGTGGTATTATCTATCTCAAGTAATCTATCTGAGGTACCTTTCTCAGTTTTGTCATCCAAGTTTTTCCTGGAACCAAGTTATCTTGATGATGTTTTAGAACTGTGGCCAGAAGTGTTTTATGCTGCTCTGGATGGTGTTAAGAGTTGTGATGGAAAGAGGGAGAGTTCTTCTAAAGTTGATTTTGATTCGGTGGGGACTGATTCTTTTGCCTTATCCAGATACTTGAAAAGTGTCCCGTTCCATGTGCTATTTTCATTTATAGCACATAGTAGCAGCTTGCATCTAGTAGAGTGGTCTACACTTCAAAAGTTGCTGTTGGACAAAGTTACTGGGAGTGCACCTGATCACTTGGTTTCTTCATTGTGCAATGTACTGTTCTGGATTAATCAGATAAGGTCATGCCGCAGACTCAGATCTTTGAAGGAGCTTGATATACTTACTGAAATATGCTTCGCACTCGCAGAGCATTTGTTGGTTGAGAGTATGAGGACTGATATTTTGACTCATGATAACAACCCTTTACCACTACCTTGTATGGCAGATGTGGCTGAAATCATCTTTCACCATCCTGCTTTAACTTCATCTCTGAATTGTTCTCTCTCTGGTGATACTGTAATCTCAGATTCAGTCTTTGGAGAAACCTTAGAAAAACTTCTTGAGTTAGCCAAAGAAGGAATTTGTAGAATGGATCTCAATGTCCTGAATTTGTTAAGAACAGTATCTGAGATCTTGTTCCCGGTGGGCAGTGGTAAAATTTCCGAACAAGTTATAAATAGCCAAAAGCGCATATCACGGGCATTTACGTTGCTGAAAGAGAAACTAATTCTGATATTCAAGACTAAGTTTGATTCATGCATCCAGTTGATGGACTTTAAACCTTTCCTCCCCACATTTTATGCCTTACACACTCTGATTAGTTTCATATCTCCCTTTGAGCAGCTTGAATTGGTGAATTGGTTGTTCTCGCAGATTGATATTGATGATGCGACCTTTCTCACACCATCAAAACGAAATGCTCTCTTTATTGGTTTGCACCTAGCCAGTCTCACTTTTGATTACCTTTCAGCACATTTGAGGCAGCCATCTCTGGAAAATGTGGTGCAAGGCTTTTCTGACGTAACTGGTACATATTTTGATTTTTCAATGTTTGGGGGGATCGTTTTCAAAGTACTACAGATTGCCTACCATGTGAAACTGGATCTTGCTGATTCTTGTTTTCTTAAAGCTGTCAATGTTGTAAAAATGCATAAAGCTATTCATCAGTCACAGCTTCATTCTGTTATGGTTATACAAAGAGTTGTTGCAACCATTCCTGTAAATATACTCTCATATTGCTTGCACAGAATTAATAGAACAAAAGCCGACCTGTTGTATTGTATTGCTGGAATGAGTCCCCTGCATATGTCCGTCTTTGGAGCTACATTTTCTGGAATACTGGATAAGTCTTTGCTTCTTAATGCCAACGTGATGCAAGGAACTTGTAAAATATTTTCTGATGAAGAGCTACTGATTCTTTTGCCAGCTGCTTTACTGTACTTAAATTCAGTAATTCCTAAATTTGGGGGACAGCTGTCCAAGCCCTTTGAAGCTATACTTTCGGTTTATGATCATGTACTCTTGAGTGGTTTTTCTAAGTGGAAGAACTTTGTTTCTGGGATAATTTTTGGGATTCAATGTGATGACCTGCTGATTGCGACCAAAGAAGAATATTCTGATCTTTTTTCGGATAGTCTTCTAGGGAAAGCAATCCTGATCATACGAGATTACCTGATATTAGGTAAGTATGCAATGGGGGCTGATAGGAGGTTGAGTCTATTTAATTCCATGTGTCCATCTACCGCAGACAATGTTTTTGACGACTTCTATGGGGAGACTGGAGTTCGCGCGCTTAAAAAGCCTCTAGATTTTGTGAACAGAGTTGTTGCAAAGATAAACTTGTGTAGAATGCTATTATTTACAGAGTGTGCTACAACTGAACCTCAGCTAGATAATGGAGACGAAAAGGTGGTTTTTCCAATAGTTACGTTTGACATGGTACTGCCAAGAATCCGATTCTTAAAGATGATGATTAATTCCTGGATATTGATTGTCAAGAATTTCCAGGAGAAATTTGACTACGTTGGAAATATTGATGGCGAGAAACTACCATTGTTTAGATTTTTGGAGGTCTTTTTAATGAATAATATATTGGAATTGTCATCAGATATGCACGATTCTCTGATTAAGTTGGATTCTCTCCCGTTCATAGAGCAACTTGTCAAATCGTTTCTTCTTTATAGGTTTGGAGATCCTGTAACACTGAAGATGCTTCGAACTGTTCTGACCTATCTATCACATGGGAAATTTTCATGTGCTTCATTATTACAGCTATTGCTTGCTCACTCCCAGTTTGCACAGTCCATTCATCTGTCCTGTCAATCCTACGTTTCTTCTAAGGTTGGACTTGTTTTTACTCCGATGCAGAGCATCTTAAGATTGTTTCTTGCCTGTCATGCTGAACCAGATACCTTGGATTGCAAAAGCAATAAATTTGCAGATAAGGACACTCGTAATTTACTTGAACTTGTTAAGTTTGTCAGAGTACTTCTACGTATTTATGCACAGCAAAGAGAAGTAAATTTAGGAGAAGACAGTGGTATAAATGCTCGAGAATTGGTTCATCTTCTTCTATTGTCGTATGGGGCAACATGTTCTGAAGTTGATTTGGAAATATATAATCTATTGTTGGAAATTGAATCTAATGACGAGTCATGTGCTGGAACTGTTGCTCAAATAGATTATGTATGGGGGGCTGCTTCTTTGAAGGTGAGAAAAGATTTGGAACAGGACAAGAACATGTTGTCTGTTGACCAAACAAATATGGAAGAATATGAACGCCGAAAAGCTAAGTTCAGAGACAATATTCCAATTGAACCTAAGATATGTGCTCAAACCGTGCTCTTTTTTCCTTACGACAGAGTTGTTAATCGAGGAAGTTTGCTGGAGCTTCAAAAAGCTGGTTCTGCAGTTTTGCATGAGGTAGTTTTGTCAAGTTGAGTTTGCTAGTTATTCCACTTGATTTCAATTGCATGTGATTTCCCATTTTGGCATTTTTGAAATGTTGTGGAAACAATGTTTAACCAGTCCTTTTCCTCAATGGTTTTTCTTTGTATAGGGCCCTTCCCCGACTGATAGGCTGCAAATCTATGATCCTGTCTTGATCCTCCGATTCTCAATTCACTGTCTTTCAATGCGCTATGTTGAACCCATTGAATTTGCTAGTTTAGGCTTGCTTGCTGTTACTTTTGCCAGTTTATCTTCACCCGATGAGGATACTCGGAAATTAGGATATGAAGCTCTAGCAAAGTTCAAGAGCGCATTGGAGGTACCTTAATCTTTTTCAGTGTCGACTCTGGTTCATTTTTCTGCGTATGCTGTGAATCTTGTTTTATGTGCATTCCAGAATACCTTTTTTTTTCCCTTTCTTCTGAGATTGTTGTAGGTCAGTAGTTTGATAGGTTATGCCATTCGCCTTATAAAAAAAAATATATATATATGTACATTGTGAAATTCAAATGATCCCCTTTTAAGCCGCTAACTGACATACAATTTGTTATTATCTGATTTATGATGAGATACCGAGGCACAGAATAGACATATAGTCATAACTTATATTCTGCAACTCAAATAAGAAACCCAAGTTTAAAGCTACTCCTGCAACAAAGAAACCTGTCTCTTATTTTTATAAAGCTGCTATAAAAAATTGTTTAATTTAGTACCGACTTGATTCTCACTCTTCTGAGAATTCTTTGGAAATGCTTTGTTGACGTTGCATATCTAGCTTTACCCATTTGAAAATATTTAAAATCTTATCAGAAATGCCAGAAGAAGAAGGATGTAGTACGACTTCGTCTTCTACTTTCATATTTGCAAAATGGAATAGAACAACCATGGCAAAGGATCCCATCAGTCATTGCTGTATTTGCTGCGGAGGCTTCCTTTGTACTCTTAGACCCATCCAATGATAATTATTCTACCATAAGCAAGCATCTAAGTAACTCCCCTAGTGTGAACATGAAGGTATGATGCTCACGGCTCAGTTTTCATTTTCTCTATCTGTTACTCGTGGATAGCTAATCTTTAACATTTAGTTATTGTTATGCTAAAATGGCAGGCTATACCGTTGTTCCGGAATCTTTTCTGGAGTACCTCCATTACTTTTAAAGCGGATAGATTATGGATGCTTCGGCTGTTGTGTGCTGGGCTGAATACGGAAGATGATGCTCAAACATACATCAGAAACTCCATTTTTGAGACCCTCATGAGTTTTTATTGTTCTCCTCTTTCAGATAACAATTCAAAGGAACTTATTATTCAGGTCTGATTGATTGCATTGTTTTCATGCCTGTGGTCTCACTAGGCTTAGAAGGACTAATGTGTCTGTGTATATGTTATAATGTATCTGTGTGCATTATGTTGGCTGCATTGTTCTTACTGTATCTAAATTCATTCGAATAATGATGTCTGCTTCAGGTAGTAAAGAAGGCTGTACAATTACATAAAGCAGTCTGGTTTTTAGTTGAACACTGTGGTGTCATTTTATGGTTGTCTTCAGTTCTACCATTTCTCGACGGGAATGAATTTGAAAACCAACGGGAATTCGCCATCACTCAACTTCCCATAATTTTGGAGGTATTTTTTTCCCTCTGTTTCATCCTTATATATTCTCATCAACCGAGCTTTATTTTTCTTGTTTAGTCTACTGTCTGTGTTTGTATTTTACTGCCGAACTATCTGTTTGTTATGGCTGAAGTCCTTGATGATGCTATGGTACACCAAGTTATGAGATTACTATTTTTTAACTTTGTTTTTCCCTGTTTGATGTTCAAAAATAGGTTGCAATTTGCATCACATCACCAAGAAATATTGTTGAGTGGATGCAGAAGCATGCTATGGAGCAGCTTTCGGAACTTTCACTGCATTTGTACAAACTCCTACCTCGTGTTGTCGAACTGTTTAAAAATCAGAGCAGCATTTGTGCCTCAATTTTGCAAATACTGACTCTAGTGATGAAGATATCACAGAAACGGATGATATACCAGCCACATTTTACATTGTCAGAGACGGGTTTATTTCAGTTGTACGAGGCTGTCGAAGCATGCCCGAAACCTGCTTGCAATCCTATCATGGGTTTGGGTCTGAAAGCTGTCCTCATGAGTACTCCTCCAGTCACTTTTCTGCAAGTGGTATTTCTTCTCTCTTTTCCGTGTTTACCTAGTTTCGGGTTTGGTTCTAAACCTTCCATGTAATGGTTTATATATACTTTCCAGGATCAGGAAAAGCTGTTGAAGTTTTTGAGATGGGCGGTTACTACTGCTATCCAGTCAAAGTCGGAAGAAGCGCTTCCGCGTGAAGATTCTGAAGAATCCCTCGTATCAAAGCTTTTACGCTGGTTAACTGCCTCAGCGATCCTTGGAAAGATTTCCTTCAAGTCGAGGAGACTCAACGATGGCAGTTCCCCGGAAAGATCTAGCCTCTACGCGTTGCAATCTTGGTTAGAATGCCCTGAGAAAGGGTGCAGGGAATATGTGAGAAATAGCTGTGAAGATGTGTTAGCTGCCTCAATAATTTACCTCTTACAGCTGCTGAACTTCAGCCTCCAATTACTTCCATCAACTGTTTCTGCACTATGTCTCCTGCTTCTTTCCGATTCAACCGCAGGTTTCTAACCGTTTCATACTAAATTTAACTCAATGTTTCATATAGACTTGCTGACTCTCCTTTAACTATCTTCATTTTGTTGTATAGACTTGGAGAGTTTGCCATCGCTTTGTTCGAAAATACGCTCGCCTGTCGAAGCAAATCCTTCCTGGAGATGGTAAGATACTTATCCTAGTAATCTTACTGATGTTTGGTTCATCATACATAAGCAGTTATTGTTAGGGGTGATCACGAGCCGAGTTAAGTAGAGTATGGTTAGCCTCGAGCTTGAGCTCGACTCAGTGTCAAACTCGTCAAGCTCGACTTGGTGTCAAACTCGACTCGGCTCGATCGAGCTTGATTGTTTTAATTTATTTTAAATTTTAATAAAATTTTTAAATTATTTATTATCAAATACTCCCTTCGTCCCGCAGTAGTAGTCCCATTTCCCATTTCATTTTGTCTCATAAAATAGTCCCACTTTCCTAAAATGATAAACTTTTTTCACAATCACCAATAAAATATTAATTCCACTACACTCACAACCCTTAATTTCCGTGCCGAAAAGAAATGGGACTACACTAATGGGACGAATGGAGTAATAAAAATTTAAATTATAATAAGTTCGATAAGGCTCGTGAGCGTAGCTCGAACCCAAACTGGACTCGGGCCTCCTGATTTAAGCTCGAGCTTGATAAGGCTCGCAAGCCTATCGAATCGAATATCATAAAACTTGAGCTCGTCTTGATACTAATCGAGTGGATTTCGAGTTGATCCTGAGTAGCTTGCGAGCCGGATTGACTCATGCTCATTGCTCACCACTAGTTATTGTATTGGATTGCTATGCTTACTTGTCTGAGATTCATGCGCAGGTCATACTACCAGCCATGGAGAGATCTGACGACGGAGGTTGGCGAGGCGGAGAAGATGGATGAAATCCATGCCTGTGAGAGGCTAGTGATGGTGGCTTCTAATGTTGTGTTGAAGAAATCAGAATGCAGGCATTTTTTTGATTGGAAGGAGGTGGACGAGTTGCTTGTACATGAATGGGAAAGAAGTTTTGTTCAATCTGAATAAGAATTTTTAGGTATGTTTTGAACTGCAATTTATGAAAGCAAATTATATTATGTGTGAGAATTCATTCAATTCCTCTGTATATATATTGTAGAAATTTAGTATCCAATTTAATGGAGTTCCTCAAAATTCTTAATTTCATGATTGATAACAATGTTGATGATCACTACAGATTAATTCTGTAGCCGCATGAGTGCTGCAAATGAAGCATGATTATTAGAATTTCTTACTCAAATTTAACACAGCACAAGTGTATGATTACCAAGAATAACTCGAGGAAATTCAAGAAATAAATGCTCCTCAAGGGTAAAAATAAAATAAACATCTGATTTTATTTATTTATTGATAGAATCTTTTGTTATTGAAAATATCAATTGTATTAAATGTGGGTAGAGAGAAGAACTTTACTATTTCTACATGAAAAGGAAAGACTATTTAGGTAAAACACTAGTTAATTATTGGAGCATTATCAATTTAGGACTCGAAAGATAGTTTAGTTGTCAGTTTAGGACTTGAAAGATCACAATAATTCTCAAATTAAGACTCGAAAGATCATAAAATTCTCAATCCAGGACCTCAATATTAGGTTATGGATTGAGAATTGTATGATCTTTCATGTCCTAAATCGGGAATTAATCTTTTGGCACTTGAATTAATAATTAAACTATCTTTTGAGTCCTGAATCAGCAATTATCCTTAATTTATAATACAAATTTATATTTATATCCTTATTTGGTTGGTCAGATTCTGACCAAACAACATTTTTTTAAGTAAAACATTAGTTAATTATACCATAAATTTACATTTATACCCTTATCTGGTTAATTATACCCTTACTAATATAAGTCAAATAATAATGATAAAAAATATAAGTTGAGATAGTGAAACTTAGAATAATGTGATGTCAACTACAAGATGCAGATTTACACAAAAAAAAAACCTAATAGATGCAGATGGAAGCAAAACCAAGTCTCAGATTTCAATGCTAAATTTCTCTCTTAATCAACTCAAACTCTCATCATCCTGCTCTCTCTCTCTCTCTCTCTCTGCAATTTCAAAAGCCCACCTCTTAGGGGCATTCCTGTCATTCCATATGCATGCCTCAGCCGCTACCCTCCATGTTTTGTTTCTGCACCGCATGCAAGCAGCTCCATCTCTCTCGTGTGTGTGTTTTATTCCTCTTTGTTCATCTCTTTCTTTGTATATATGTGCACTCATATGATTGGTTCATTTCTACTTCTCTTTCCATACATTCCCTATAAAATCGCCATGCAAATCATGTATACCTCCCATTTTCCATTCTCTTGAAATTTTTCTAGAGGGTCGAGATGGAATCCAACCAAGGAGCACAACTCCAAGTGCTCAACAGATTCAGCACATCACTGTTCGGTTCGGCTTGGTCACATCGAGGGCAAAAATGTCTTTTACTGGTTCAAAATAGATTTTACTATCTCGCGTAATTAGTTTCATTTTGACCGAAAATGGTAATCAATGTTTATGAGTATAATGAAATTAATATTTTATTAATATAATACATTTTTTGTTTCATTTTAATAAATAAGGCTAATATGGGGGGAGGGAGAGATTATATAATTAGTTAAAAGTGTAGCAATGAAAGTATTCAGATTGAAGTTAAACATATTTCGTGTGTAAGAGAGATTGAGAATACAAAAATGAATAAGATTAGTTTATAAAATCATGAGATTGCACTGAAACTAATTAAGTTTAATTTATTCATAAATGTGATTGAAGCTGGACTAAGATTCTAGAGTATTTTTATATCATAATAGTTCACACCCTATTTATAATTATCTTTTTCTTGAAATTAGTGAGATAGGAAGATTCTCCACTAATATATTTATATTATTGGTGGAGATAAGTTTGTGAGATAAGGTCTCACTCAAAAATTGTGAGATGATTTTACAAAATTTATATTATATATATATAAAAGGATCATTATATCATTTACTTAATAAAAATATATTATTTCCGTCCTAGTTTAATTTTCTTATTTTTTTTTATTTGTGTCACTTTATTAGTCACACTTCTAAAAATGATAACTTTTTACACTCAATATTAATTCCACTCGACATTCACAATATTGTTAAACTGGGACAATTAAACCGAGACGAAGAGAGTATAATTTACTAAATAAAGACTAAACACATCATTTACTAAATAAAAAAACATTCTTTACTGAAAAATTTATTTGAAGTATATGAATAGATTTAAAACTGTCTAAGAAAAAATATTAAATCATCTCATACAAATTTTTGCATTATTAGTGAATAATAAATTTCCTTTCCCAAGGTATTACATTACATGTGAGCTAACTAATTTCAACCTTCCAATCTCAAATTATCCAATATCAATCACATCTCCTTCAAAATCCTATTTCTATCCTCATATTCTCATAATATATACATTTAAATAATTGTTCATTTTAAATTAATACCATTTTAACATACAAGTATCTAGTCCATAATTAGGAACACACACAAATCAACATATTTTCAACTTATATATAATCAAATGATTCATATTCATAGCTAGGCCTCATAATCAACCTTCAAATCACTAATGGCAAAGCACATCACACCCCTCATTTCCCTTTTATTTTTGTATTTTGCTCTCTCATCAGCAGGTAAACCAACACACCCAAGATCAAATTATTATTATTATTATTATTTTCTTTGAAAAAGAAAAACTTATTCAGCAAATGAATTGAATTATTGAAAATTGGCAGAGAAAGAGGTTTCATGGGAGAATAAATTGTGTAGAGCTTCTGTGCGTTGGGATTGCGACGTGAAAGCGTTTGATCCGTGCGGCGACAAATGCTCCACCGTCTTGCCGACCTGCGAAGGCTACGTCGACGGCGAATGCGAGCTTCGCCGCCCACATTCCTACTGTAACTGCTACTACCAATGCGACGATTGTAATCCTATCAATCACTAAGTAGTTTATAAACTCTCCACATGACCACTAGTCATGGTAGATTTTTTTCCGGTCCGACCTCGGAATACAGTGGTTAATTATGTTAAGAGCGATAATTAATTGATCATATGTTCGAATAATATTCGAGGTTTTGATTAGCGAGGCATGTTTGGGTAAAAGAATTATTCCATTCGTCTCAATTATTTGGTCGTATTTTAGCTTGCACGACTGAGATAACTCATTTATGAATATATTAAATATTTAAACAAATTTTATGTATTATCATTGTTTAGCAATAACTAGTAATAATAGCCTTATTAATTGTGTTTATTTTATAAGGATAAATTTGTAAACACATGCAAAAAAATATACTAAATCTAGATATGAGACCATATAAATGGGACATCCAAAATAGTAACGTGGACCAAATAATTGAGATGGATGAAATAATTATTCTTCTAAATCATATTCTAAAATATTTTTATTCATTCCAATTTATGTATTTATTTATAATAAATTATACTCGAAACTCTTCTCACATGATAATTAGATATATTTTAATGAATATATTGTTATATAAAAGTGCTCTGAAACACAATTTTTTAATAATTAGGGGATATATATTTAGATAGGCCAAGATTTCAAGAACTTATTTATCGTGTAAATTATATAACTATACATTCATGGATATCATATCCGTATTAATATTAGTTTAGTTAGATAAAAATATATGCAAAATATCTTTTTACGATAGTAAACGAATTATAATTTGATTAGGAGTCCATGTTTGAGTGTACAAAGAAATCTATTTTAATATCTATAAATATAACTTACGGAATTAACATATAATTTATCAAACCCTCTTTCAATAATTCTCTTTTGTCTCCCTTCTTGATTTCTTGGAATTTTACATCAAAAAATAAAATAAAATATGGCCGATATTGTAACTCAACGTCTTGCTCCCAAATTCAATGGAGAGAATCCACAACAATGGGTGTCTAGTATCGAAATTTTTTTCGACTTTTACAAAATCTCAGAAGATGAGAGACTAAGAAATATCGAGCTCACTTTAGAAGGCGATGCATATGAATGGTATCGATGGATGAAGAGTAAAAATTTACTATTACATGATTGGCATGGCTTATTGGGGAAAATCATGTCATGTTTCGAACCATCACACGAGTTTGTTGACCACCGTGACGAATTGTCCAAATTGACCCAGAAAGGTACCGTGGC
>JAPKLW010001453.1:177688-196317 GCA_026898455.1 Plectranthus barbatus
AGGACCAACTTGTAACTTTTTTTGTTCGGGGGCTAAAGAGTCATTTAAAGAGCGACGTACAAGCGGCGAAACCGAGGACGATATTGGAAGCTTTTTCATTGGCCGAATATTATGAGGCGAGGTATGAGGAGTTGTTTAAGGGCAGCCAAATCATGTCTCGATACGTCGATTTAGATAGATCGATATTGGTATTGCCCAATTCTACTAATCAAGTCGTGCCAACTTTAACTAGTTCGAATCAATGTTTGAATACGGGTCAGGGTGTAAAACGACTTAGTCCGGCCGAGTTTCAGGAGAGGCGACGCAAGGGACTATGTTTTAAATGCAACCAAAAATTTCATCCCAAACATCAATGTAAACCTTCATCCCTGTGATGGAAAAGGTCCTTTTTTTTTTCTTTTAAGAAATTTCGGTTTTTTTTTCTTTTTACCTTTATAAAAATTGTAATACAATTTTCAACTTTTTATATAAAATTTAGATTTCTGCTTTCGAAAGGCCAGACAAGATCCAGTTCATCACATTAAAAGCTCATTAATCGTTGGTGAAAAAAGGGAAAAAATCATAAACATTAAAAATTAGGATGTACATGAGAATCAGCAGTCCTTATTAGTAAAACTTACCATATTAGACATACAAAAGGTTCAAATATATCCTAAACTATATATAGATGTTTTAAATATATCCTAAATTATTTTTTCCAATCAACTGTATTGTCGGAAATCCAAGTCATACACAATGAGCTATCGTGTCAAACATTCAAATCAAAAAACTTAATTTGCTGATTTGAAATTCCGACAACAAAAATCAAATTTTCTATTAAAAAAAATATCATTTGGAATATATTTACATAGTTTGAGATAAATTTGAAACACTCTACTAGTTTGGGATAAACATGAAAAAATATGCATATCTGGAAATATATTTAAGCATTTTCCCTATATATATATATATATATATGATAGATAGGTAATTCATACATTCTTATTTTCTCCACCATCGATCATTGTAAATGGCTAAGCTCTTTGCATATCTCTTGATTATTAGCTTTTATCTGGTTCTCGTCTCAAATGGTAAGCAGCTAGCTTCATCTTTTTCTTATATACTATCAATTACCACAACTCTCTCTCTCACATATGATATGAATATAAAATATAAATACGTGGGTTGCATTTGTTGCATAGGATCGTGGGCAGAGCAGCTTTGCGAAACCAGCATGAGGTATGATTGCAGCGTAGGGCCAGGAGGAAAATGCGTGGATGTATGCCAAGGGATTGTGTCGGGTTTTGGAAAAGTATTATCTCGAGCAAAGTGTATCATTACTGTTCCAAATTCTTTCACTTATTGTGTTTGTTACTACTTCTGTTGACCATTCAATAATATCGAATAAATTTTCTGATTTCATATATCAGATATATATATCTTTAGTCTTCCTTCGCAAAACTTTTTAATTATATTATTAATACTAGTTTTGCATCCACACGTTGTGCGAATTAAATAAATAATATTTTATATTATAATATAATTAATAATATTATATTTTTAAGTATTTTTTTTTAAAACTTTATTTGTTCGTAAAATAAAATTACTCTTATTATTTAAACATTTAAACACAACAAATAAAACAAAAGGGGAAAATATATTTTTTTAGAATAAATAATTAAAATAATTTTATTGAGGAAAGCTAGCAAAAAAGAAATTAGTATGTTAGTACAAATTATGTTAATAATTTTTAAAATAATTATTAGAATAATATAAATAGATTTTTTCGGGAACGATTACACTATTCTATTTTAATATATCTCTTGATAATTAAAAATACCCCTTTCTATAAAAGATATAATAAAAATACCCTCTTTTATAAATACATCTCAATTATACCCAAAATGTGACTTTTCCATGATTTTAAAATTTTAATTCCAAAACTACCCTCCTATTCCAATGACACAATTTTTAATTTTAATTACCAATGACACAATTTTAATTTTAATTACCGACAACACAATTTTACACAATTTTAATTACCGACAACACAATTTGGTATCAGAGCAACCTATTTATACAAATATTACTATTCTTAATGATAATTAAAGAAACCTTATCATACGAACAATTAATAAAATATCATGAAATGGAAGTAGAAATTAAAAAGGCAATATTATCTGCAACAAGAGAACTATATTTTACATATGATGATGCAGAAAAACAAAAAATAAGATTAGATATACAATTTCTTGAAACAGAAGAAAAAATAGCTGAAGAATTCACACAAGAATATTTTAATAGACTAGTACGACAAAACAATTTGCTACAATAAGCAATTTTGAGATGATAGCACTAAGAAAAGAAATTTTAAGAATTCAAGAAACTATAAAACTTACAAAACAATTAATAGAATTTCATAGAGTAGAAAATGAAATATATGAAATGTTTCGATTAGAAGCTTTATTAGAAGAATTAGAACGACAATTAATAATTCTAATAACTGCATGACAGAAGGGAATTCAAAAGTATCTAATTTAATATTAACATTAATAGAAATAATTAAAGAAAACCAAAAAGAATTATTAGATTCAATAAATCGCATAAAGAAAACAAAAATACGAAAATATAAATACCAAGATTTAATAAATTTCTTAAAAGAACAAGGAAAATTAGATAATGAAGAAATATTAACAGGAAAAGAAAAATGTCTTGAATGTAAAGAGGCATTAGAATTAATACAAGAATTGGTAACAAAAGGGACAACTAGAAAATTAATAAAAAATGAACCTATAAATTTAAAAAATAAATGGATACCACCAATTCGAAGATAAACGAAATAGAAAAATTATCAAAATTAATAGACAAATTACAAATACATGATTTAAATGTTGCAAGAATAGATGAAGAAGATGCTCAAGGTATCATATATGGAATAGATAGTGATGATGAAAATCCAACATTAAATATGGAAGAAGATGAAGAAGAAAAACGTAAAAAAGAAGATTATATTAAGCAACAAGAAAATGCTTCTACAAGTAATGAAACACGACCAAATAAATATGAAAAAAGCTTTATTGATTATATGTATAAAAATGATTATACATATACAAAAGGAAAATACAAAAAGAATATTCCACCATCATATATTCAAAAAGAAAGAAGTATAAGTAGTGGAATATTAAACATAGACTGTGCATCAAATGCATCAAGTTTAATTATGTTATGGATAAATCAATTCCAAATGATAGTTCAAACTGATGATGATACAATTAGCAATTTACCACTAGAAGATTTTTTAACATATATAATGTATAAAGCTACAGGACAATTATCAGACTGGTTACAAACAACGCCATATAATTATAACAACTATGCTAAAACAGATACATCAAAGGAAGCTAAATTTGACCTTCTAAAACAATTAGCCAAAGAAATATTTGCAGAATTTTTTGGGGACGAATCAGAAACGACACGAGAATTTGAAAAATCACATATTATAAAAATACTAAGTAATATGGCTCTCTGTGACCCATATTTTACAGAAAGTTTCTTTTGCCAAATAAGAAAATATTATTATAGAACACCATATAGAACTGGTCTATTAGATATAGTAAAAAGTAAACTACCACCAGCAATGTTACGATATATAAATATACAATTAACAAACCCAGCAAAAACTAAAACAACAGAAACATTAGGATTAATAGAAAAATATGCATTAGAATATAGAGATGATTTGTGTATGAGAAAAACTGAAGAAAAATATTTAGAAAAAATAAATATACGATGTTGTAAACAACTTGAAACAATTGCACATCAATATGGATGTAAACCAGAAAGAAAGAAAAGATATAAAAAACAATATTATCCTCGATATAAAAAATATAGAACATTTAAAAAACCATGGAAACAAAAATATCAGAGGAGGTATAGAAAATACGATAAATACGATAATAAAAACACAAGAAATAAGAAAAATTCGAAAGAAAAAAAGACATGTAGATGCTAGAAATGTCAAGAATTTGGTCATTATGCTAATGAATGTCCAAAGAAAAACTTATATAAAGAGAATAAAATAAAACTAATATACTCTTTAGGGCTCGAACCTATAGAAGACATATACGAAGAAGGCGAATAAATGAATTTCGATACATATAGCATAGAATCTGAATCTGAAACTTCTAGCTATACAGAAAGTAGTGATGAGCAAGAATAATACATTTATAAAAGTAAAACTATTTAATAAATATACTTTTGCTTATATAGATACTGGAGCAACTATATGCCTTGCACAAGAAAGAATGTTACCAGAAAAATATTGGTCAATACTAGAAAAACCAATACAAGTAAGAATTGCTAATAATAAAATTATCCAAATAAATGATAGAACAAAAGATCTTGTAATACTAATTGAAGGAAGAAAATTCCCTCTAGACACCTTATACAAACAAGATACAGGAGTACCATTAATATTAGGAAACAATTTTCTTAAAAAATATTACCCTTTTATTCAAGAAATTGATAGAGTAAAATTACGTTGTCCAACAATGGAAAACCAACGTAGACATTTAGTTACAACAAAGATATATACTACACTTTCCTTTTTACAAGGAAAAATTATCCATGAACTTAAAAATCAACTAATTATGTACATTCACGAAGAAATCGAAATAAAAGTCTTGAGAATCCTCGACGAAATAAGTAGTCAAGATCCTTTAGACCCTATTAAGAATACAAATACAATGGAAGTTAGGATAGAATTAATAGATCCTAATAAAGAAGTAAATGTACCAAATAGAATTCCATATACAGAAAGAGATGTCGCTGAATTTAAAGAAAAACAGAAAAATTATTAGAAAAACGAATTATAGAACCAAGCATAAGTCCACATAGTGCACCAGCATTCTATGTTGAAAATCATAATGAATTAAAACGGGGAAAAAGAAGAATGATTATAAATTATAAAGAAAGCCACTAGAGGAGATGCATACAAATTACCTTGGCAAGATTATATTTTTAATAAAATTAAAAAAGCAGAATGGTTCACAACCCTTGATGCAAAATCAGGATATTGGCAGTTACGATTACATAAGGATACTAAACCTTTAACAACATTTAGTTGTCCACCACAAAATCAATATCAATTTACAGTTATGCCATTTGGATTAAAACAAGCACCTAGTATCTATCAACGATTTATGGATAATAATCTTAAGGGATTTGAATCTATAAGTCTGGCATATATAGACGATATTATAATATTTACTTTAGGAACAAGAAAACATCATTTAAATCAAGTTGCAAAGATTCTACTACAACTAAAGGAAAAAGGAGTAATTCTAAGTAAAGAAAAAGCAAAAATAGCATTATAAGAAGTAGAATTCCTAGGAATGAAAATTTTAAAAGGGGGATATATAGAACCACAAAAACATTTATTAGAAAAAATTAATAAATTTCCAGATAAATTAGAAAATAGAAATCAAATACAACGATTTCTTGGCTGTTTAAACTACATTGGTGAAAAAGGTTTTATAAAACAACTTTCAAAAGAACGAGCATTATTACAAGAAATGATATCAGAAAAGATTCCATGGAAATGGACAATTAGTGCAACACAAGCTGTAAAAGCTTTAAAAGAATTATGTAAAAACCTTCCAAAATTATATCTACCAAAACCAAATGATTTACTCATTCTAAATACTGACGCAAGTCAAGATACTTGGGGAGCAGTCCTTCAAGCAATCCCAGGTGTTTATAATGATTTCAAAATATTTATCACAAATAATAAACCAGCTGAAGTAAAAACATTCTTAAAACAATTTAAGAATATATTATTAACGAAATGGGCATCAGGAACATTTAAACCAGCTGAGAAGAATTATACGGTCCATGAAAAAGAAACACTTGCTTTAATAAAAGCATTACGAAAATTTAAATTGGACTTACAACCAAAAAAATTTATATATCAAACGGACAGTTCTTATGCAAAAGACTTTACAAAATACAAGATAAAAGAATCGTATAATAAAGGACGATTGCTTAGATGGAGCCTTGAAGCTCAACAATACGATTTCTTATCTTTACACATTTCAGGCAAAGAAAACAATCTAGCAAATACATTAACAAGAGAATGGAAGGAGTACGATCCATCCTGAAAGCAGAAAGAGAAAGATTATTAGAAAAAGCAAAAGCGACAATGCCAGGACAACCACTTCAATCAAGAATGGCAAGTCTAGGGCGAATCCCTAATAACAAACCACTAACAATAAATTCTATCCCTACTGAACAAGAACGGGAAGAATTAGCAAAACTAACCAAAGCAATTTTTGATCAAGAATATAATTTCTTGGTTAATTACACAATAGCAGACAAACTCTCAAGCATATACCCTATTGAAGGAATATTTCAAGGGCCCAAGGCAATTGTTTTACCAGAAGCAGATCCTATTAAGACATATATGATGTTCCAAAGTGGACTCATAAGTACAATCTACTTCAGAAGCATGGATATATTTCGATACTTCCCAAACTACATGAAGAAAGCTATTCAACAATATCATTCAGGAGTGATAAAACAAAGAGAAGGATTTCTAAAGATGTTTGCAACATACCCACTATTCTTCAATGAAGGAGAGCAAGCAGGACAAGTTAGACAACCAGCCATACAATTATGCCAGATAGGAGTAAGCAATCAAAACTACCCAACCATTGGAGATACAAAGCATGAAGTTATCATACAACAATTTTTAAATAATTATGTCCTGATACTACTACGAGGAATCAAGATTCGAGCACGAACAAATTATATTTCAAAATCAGTAATTATATGGAGCATGCAATCAAGGGAGAAAGAAGTAGATATTCAAAGCCAGAAATATATAGAAAAATTCCTAAGAGATTTACAAGGAATTGATTTCGATTACACTCCAGAAATAAAGCAAGAAATTTGTATCAGACTGATAGAAGAATTTCCTGGAGATCATGCCTGTAGCATATGTACACCAAGCACCGACGGAGATGCAGACTTTGAGACAATAGAAGAGAAAAAGATGTGAAAAGACATCACTATTTTTGTTTCTTTCTTTTTATAACTACTATGTAAATTATTAGATTCTACTGTGTGTAGTGGTACCCCTCCATGTGTATTGGTACCCTAATAATGTAAAAGGCAGACCTTTCGTCGCCTGTAAATGAGGTGGCTCTCTCATTAGGAGAGGACACACTTCCTATTGTAACATATTTCTCTTTCTATCTCATGTAATATATTTCTCATATATGAAAGGTTTTTTCTATCTCTGGAGGATCTGAAAACGGTTACAGCAAGAAAGCTCTTTTGCCGAATTGATCTTGAGATCTTGAAGAAGAAACATTTCAGGTGTGAAATCAGAAAACTCTTTTACAAACTTCAACATATCAAGCATGAAATGTCAAAGTGGCAACCTATATCGCTGTGACAGCATATAGCAGGCCCGACAGAGTAATAAATGATATGAAGAACATAGAAGTTAAGTTAGATCATAATAATTATAATCAATATCATATACTAACAAGTATAAACAAAAAATTAGTTGTTGCATTAATAGAAACATGATCTTGTACAAGTTTTATAAGTGAAGATCTAGCAACAGAAATTTATGATTTATATCCAGAAGTAACATATATTACTCTCGAAGGAACTCCAGTACGAAACACTAAATATACATCTGTTAATATTATTTTTAGTAAAACACTTTCAATAAAAATAGAAATACCAATCGATGGAAGAACTAAACAAGAAAAAAAAGAAATAATATTAGAAATAGATTTTTTAGAAAACTTTAATTATAAAATAAAAAGTAAAGAATTAATACTAAAAATACAAGGTGAAAAATTTAAAATCCCACGAATAAATTTATATAAAGAAAATATTAAACAATTACTATGAATATTTTTGAAAAAGGTGAAAGCTCGAGGCAAGATCAAGACGATAAAGAAGATATAAAAGAAATAATAAGAGCAGAATCAATTGGAGAATACTTGTCTGATATAATATTCGATAAGAAAATAACAAATAAAGTACGAAAAAAGGGAGAATTTACACTTAACTCCAAAGAAAGTATAGAAATTCCAACTTTTAATAAAAGAATATCAAACATACTAAATCGAGAAAATATAGTATACTATGGATTAATGAGTGGAGAATCATTAGTATACATGAATCAAGCAAATTATGAATTCCAAGCATACATAATGAATAAAGAAAAAATAGAAAAAATACCTAAAAAAGATAAGAAGAAATTAGGATACATACATATTGGAATAATACAAATAATAGTAAAATCTACTTATTTCACAGCAATAGACACACCTGTACAATTACAAATTGTTGACAATAGAATTTTGGATGAAAAAGATAAAATTATAGGAGGAATAGATGGCAATCTAGGTTTTGACATCATTAAATTCAATGTTGCATTACAATATGGAATTCCTTTCCAAACACAAACCTTTAATGATGCAATTGGAGTCCGATGTAATTTTCTTAAAAAAGATTTAAAGAGATCCTTAGATATACCATTTACTGTAAGTTACAAAGTATCTTATGCATTAACTAATAGTAATTTAAGTATAATTTTTCAACATAGAGATAGAATATATACAGACGAACTATTAAGTACTACAAGTACTGTAATAAAAAAAGATAATAGCCTACAAAAATTCATTCAACGAAGTTCATCTCAAAGAATTCAAAATAATACTACCTCCGTCCCGGATCATTAGTCTTGTTTCATTCCGGCACAGATATCAATGCGAGTGAGATAGAGGAAATTAGTATTTTATTAATGAGTGTGTATTAATTTTCCATTTTAGGAAAGCAAGACTAACGTTTGGGACAGACGAAAAAGGAAAACATGACTAATGTTATGGGACGGAGGGAGTACATCAATCTTAAAAATAGAACAACCAAGAGCTAGTACAAGCAATATAAACCAAAATAAATGGCCTGAACCACTAAAAAGACAAACATTACATTCAGATAAACAAATTACACAACTAAATAAACAAATACAAGAATTAAAAACAGTAGTTACAGAAATAAATGATAAAATATAATGCCTAGTTCCACTTTTATATCAATAAAAATAGATGATGAAAGGAGCATATATCTTCCTTATACTGATGAATTAATGCAACAAAAATTACGAAAAGAATACCTTGAAGCTCATACTGCTTATAGTTGCCTGGTAAGAAAATTTACACTTGTTGATAAAGAAAATATACAGGAAATTAGACAACTTAGTTCTGACATAGAAAATTTAGAATCTACAATTAAAGAACTACATCAACAATTAGAAGAAATTAGATTAAAAATTATTAGAAAACTAAATTAGAAATGAAAATTAGAACAACTACATGAATTATAAAAGGGTATTTAAGTAAAAAACATGCAATTGGGTATTTTTTATATGTGTTATAAGAAGTGGATATTTTTTATATGTGTTATAGTGTAAATGGGTATTCTTTATTTTCAACTCTTAATATATTGATAGATTTTCGACTTTTAAAGATTTTATTTGCTTGACAATTTTTTTGTAGCTTCCTTTGAGGCTAATATGTTGTTTTCTGTGTAGATTTTTTTTTTTATAAAATGAGCTTAACTTGAATATAATTCTTTGGACCGGTATTTGAATTTTATTAATTTTTTAATTCAAATGTTTATATTTTTTTAGTTGGTTGAATAATAAATATTAGAAAATTATTAGTCAGCATGTTTAGAATGAATTTTTTTAAATGAGTTTACAATTTACTTTTATTATAATAAATTTTATATGGCCATGTAATATTTTTGGGTTGTACGACAGTTTTCTTTGTGTAATGGACAATTTTCCATGTTTAGACTTCTTTGAAATGATTTTGACTTGTAATTCTTTGAGCACATATTTAAGTTTTATCAATTATTCAAATGTTTACATCTTCTTATTTAAAATAAAAATTGGGCCGAATTATAAATTTTGGGCAGTTTTTGTCTGCATTTTTAAAATTAAATTTATGAACAGTTTTTTTGTCCAGAAGATGCAACACGAGAAGCTATTCAATTTACCACTTCACTTAACCATTGTTATATGCAGTTTCTTAGTGGTTTCTAATTGCAATTTAATAGGTGACCACTTCACTTAACCATTGTTATAGTGGTTTCTAATTGCAATTTAATAGGTGATATGCAGTTTCTTAGTGGTTTCTAATTGCAATTTAATAGGTTTTTTTTAGGTAGATGCTAAAAATTAGAGATCATAATAAAAACTAAAAAATTTAATATACATTTGTTGATAGAGGGATTTGAACCTAGATAATTTGGACAAAAAACTTAAATTTGCCACCTCAAACCAACTCGACTATATCTATATTTGATATAATTGATAATAATAATATTTTTAATATATATATATATATGGATGATTCTTATAATTTTGGCGGGAACGGTTACACTTCTTTGATTTAGTATATATATAGATTATATTTTTCAGGTGGTGTAAAATTAAAGCATATAACAAGAGAACAAAAAGTTCTTTTTTAATTAAATACTAGTTTTTTTTTATATATATAAAAATAAAATACTATAAGTACATATATTTAAACTCACACCCAAATATTATTGGGAAAACTCAAACTTGTGACCGTTTAACGCAAGGTAGTTTCACTAGTACACCGTGAGGGAGGGAACAAAAAAAAACTATATTTATGACCATGGGGGATTGAATATGTATGTCATATTTTACAATATTAAGGTATAATTAATAAAATTATATATAATAAATTATAATATAATATGTCCAATTATATATATATATATATAGGGAGCGGATCCGGTGAGAAGATTTTAACGTGAGAAAGATGTTTAATTGTGTTCATGAGGTTGTTTGATTGTATTCAGGTCGTTGCTTGATTGCAACGTTGCTTGGTTGTGTTTGAGGTGTTGCTTGATTATTTTGTTGGTTTTAGTTGTTACTTGTTTGAATATAAACTATTAATTTTTTTTTAGATCTAATTGTCGTAATTCATTTTTTTTTCTCACATGGAAATTTTTTTCGCATGACTCTTCTTTCTCTCTATATATATATATATAAACTCAATAAGAAATAAAAATAAGTATATCACACTAAACCTACAAAAACAAGGGTTATGTTCACAAAATTATCGCATAAAAAACAATATTTGCATTGTTTAAAAATAATAAATTTTATAATTAGTCATATATAAACAAAATGTGAAAAATATTATTTTATTAATGACAGAAAATTAATGAATAAAATAAAGATAAAAAATGAAATTGATATTGATATAATTTTTTAAAAGGGAAAGCGACAAAATCGTAATTATATGGAATGCTTATTTTAGTATATTAGTATAAATATAAATTAAATTGTTTGCAACAATTTAATTCTATCCTATCCTTGAAACAAAGTTGAAGATAATAATGAAATTAATAAATATCAGCACCTGATCTGTAAAATCTCCAGAATTTATTATAAAATAAAGCACAATCTCACACTATATATACTAATATATAAATGCAATAAACCCCATCTTTGCATTCAAAATATTTCGATATTTTTTTTATCATTGTAATTGTTCAAGAAAATGGCTAAGCTCTATGCATATCTGTTGCTCCTCACTTTGTATGTAGCTCTCGTCTCAGCTGGTAAGCACAACATTCATATCTTCTTCCAATTTTATCAATAACCTAAGGTCAAAACATGAATTTTAGTTCAAGTTATCCACTTTTTTATTCTATTCTAGTACCAATTATTTCATTTCACAATTTTATATATGAACTATAAAAAACTATTTAAATGTAGGACAACAAAAATTTCCGGCATTGAAAACCTGATTGTGAATGCTGGAAACCCACATTATTTGATTTAGAACGTGTCATTTTTTTAATATGACATAGATTTCCGGCATGCACATCTGTTTTCTGTTTTCTGATGTTTAAACATAAGATTGAGAAAGAAAACAATTAGTACTAGAACTGAAAAAAGACGAATAATTTGGACTAAAATTATGTTTTGGCCATAACCTAATCCCTCTCTCTCTACAGATTCATGGAGAGAGAAGGAACAGCAGCTTTGCCAAAGCAGCGTGAGGGCTGATTGCACAGTGGGAGCAGGAGGGCAATGTGTAAACGTGTGTATAGGAATAGGGTTGGAGCTCGGAAAAGAAATCCTTGGAGCCGAGTGCATTGTTACTATTCCAACTAAAATCACATACTGTATATGTTCCTACCATTGTTGACCATCATGGTTTGATTCACATCATTCATAACAATAAAATCTTGAAACAAATTCAGAAAAACTTGAAATCAGATCCACAAACAAATAGAAAGATTCATACCCCGAAACTCATCTTCATCTAGGCATCACCTCCATATGGTTGAATGATAAGAAGTCTGAGGAGAGGCTATGATACCATCATCTATGATCACGGCTCAGCTGCAAACGACGTGGCCTGCTCGCTCCCCTACATCCACAGACCAGGTGAGTAGCATGGAATATATTTGATTCGAGAAAGAAAATACTTTATATAGTTCAGTGAATTACCTATCGACATAGTTTACACCACAGCCCCAGAAGCTGATTACTCGGCTAATGTTACTGTTACTGCTCTTCAAACTCATGCACCGGGTATGGTGGCATTCTGCTATTCTTGATAGGCAGAAGGCGAATCATCGGAGTTGGATAGGAGATATTAAGCATAATCGGAACCAGCCACATTAATCAGTCATTCCGGAAAATCAGAAATCCACATTTTTTGGAAAGAGATTTGAGCAGCAAACTGAGCTAAATGATGAGCAGCCATAGCGGCGCTCCTATAAGCATGAAAAACTCTTAAAATAGATCTCTTTTCAACACTCTGTACAAGATCTCGAAACTCACAGGGCATCAAATCAAACTCCTCATCCAAACCTGCCATTGTTCTTGCAGCAATGATTGAATCAATGAAAACTGAGATCGGATGGATCAATCATTATGATGTAAGTCTATGAATTTGATGCAGAACATTTTAATAAAATGAAGAAAGTGATCCCTAATACTACACTTGGTTATCGGTTATCCTATAGTTATTCTAGTTTTTTGACCATGGTAGTTCGGTTCGGTAGCAGTTCTATTTGTCAAGGTGTATGCATCACAGATCAGCAAAATTCTATCAAAGTGTATGTATCAAAGACCAAGAATGAGCTCTGCTTCTTGCTATATGTGGATGCTTGGTTCCGAGTTACTGGCAGCACATGTTCACTTCATGGAGAAACCTCGAATTGCATCTAGCCTCACTTCATGGAGAAACCTTTAATTGCATCTAGCCTACACGATCAGCATCATATCTAGAAGAAATTGGATTATAGCACAGATCAGTCATAATTGCAATCTAGGCATGTACAAACAGAAATATTAAAATTACAAGATTTTAGAGATAGTGACAAAATGTTAAAAAGTATAGTCAATTCAGCTATAAATTGGAAAGTTAATCTTCTCTAATCTCAAAGGTGGCAAAAATCATGCACAGTAAGAAAATATCAATAATGTTTCAAATTTCACCTCTCTTCTAACTTTCAGACACTAGTAAGAGTTGATTGTAATCCATCCAAGTTTCGATTTAAATACCCGCACCACTTCAGAATAATGAGAACACATAAACACATATATACAAAAAAGAAAAAAGAGAGTGAACTACCAAGCATTTTCACTCATTCTTTTGTTTCCCGACGAATCTGGAGGAGCCACCTTCCGAGCCATACTAAGAAGAGTAGGATTGTTTTCCCCTGATTCGGGTAAACTGAGCAGCAAGTCAACCGTTATTGAATCTAGGGAGAACCCTTTACCTACCATTTCCTCTACCAACTTGGCTGCCTCGTCGTACTCACCCGTTCTAAGACATGCTTGAACGATGTAGTTGAAGGTAATCCCATTAGGCAACAAATTTGCCCGTCCCATTTGCAAAACAAGATCCTTAGCTTCATCCACAAGTCCATCTTGGCAGCATCCCTTGATGAGGGTATTGTATGTTACCACATTTGGTTCCAATCCTTTTGAACCAAGACCACTAAAAACATCCCGCATTCTATCGAGTTTCTTATCTTTGCAAAAGGCATTCATAAGTACATTGTAATAAGAAATATGAACCTCACCCTTTTGCTCCAGTTCATCCAGTAATAATAGTCCTTCTTCAAAATGGTCGTTGTAAAACAATCCATCCAACAAGGTACAGTAAGTATGGAAATCCGGTTTCATCCCCGCAGCCTGCAATTCATCGAAAAGTTTCCGAGCTTCAGGACCTCTACCCTCCCGGAATAATGCACGCAACAATGAGGTATATGTAACCACATTAGGGTTCAACCCTTTACTCTTCATCTCGTAAAACAGATGCATGGCTTCCTCAATCCGCACATTCTTACAATAACTGTTGATCAATATGCTGAAGCTCCGAACATCGGGAGCAATGCTATTTCCATCCATAGTATCGAAAACCTTCCTAGCTTCGTCCGGTCGTCCTTGCAGACAGTACCCATTCATCAATGCACTGTAGGTGACTAAATTCGGAGCAACATTTTTCATCTTCATGATGTCGATTACGCGTTCTGCTCCATCCACCAACCCTTCCTTACACAGAGCATCAATAATCGAATTGAAAGTTACCACATTCGGATACACCTTGCAATCTATCATCTGTTTAAACATCATCTCAACTTCTTCCCAACGCCTCAGATTACACAAGCCGCAAATCAAAGTAGTGTAAGTGACAAGATCAGCTGTGATACCTTTTTCAGACATTCCAGCAAACACTTCCAATGCAGAGTCCACCATTTTCCCTTTGCACAGAGCATCGAGAACCATGCTATATATATGCGTGTCGGGTTTACAACTCCCCTTTTCCATGTCTCTGAGCAGCTCCATCGCTGCTGCAACTTCACCAATCTTGCAGAGTCCATCTATCACAGTCCCATAAACAACCACATTTAACTCGAACAACCTCTCTCCTACAATCTTAGTAAACAACTCAAGTGCATCATTCCCCCTCTTTTCTCTGAACAAACCCTTTAGCAAAGTGCTGAACGTGAAAGCATCAGGATCGCAGCCCCGCTTGAAGAAGGAGCCCAAAATCGAAAACCCGAGATCCACACGGCCGGAGAGACAATAACTATTGATTGCAATGGTCATGGTGTGTTCATTAATCGGAATCCCCAATCCGCAGAAATCCCTAAAAAGAGAAGCGGCGGCGGAATACTCCCCCAATCTCACTACGCCAGAAAGCAATTGATTGAAACGAATGATCGAGGGCAAAGGCCTCATTCTCTCCATTTCTCTGTACAAACTCAGACCATCGTTCAAACACTTAATATTCCTCACCTCCAGCATCAGTATCTCGTCGGAATTCCGATTTCCGATGGGGTTTGCGCGATAATTCGACAAAGAACGAAGCCGGGGAAGAGAGAAATGATCGAGATTGGGAGAAGAGATGAGATGTCGCCAGATGCAAAAACCCTCGAGCTTCATATTTTTCAGATGGATTTGGGGGAAATCAGAAATTTGAGCGCAGCTTCTGCTCTGGTTGGAAGAAGCAAAATACCTGGATTTTTTTTTAGTTACTTAATTTTTCTATATTTTTAAATCACATTTTATTTATAAGAACTTTTATATAAATTTATAATTGTAATATACATTGTTAAATTTTTATTTTAGTGTACATCTATAATAATACTAAGACTATCTCTAAAACAACAAGTATTCCAACCATCCAATTATTTCAACCACAATATTATAGATAATTTTATCTGATTTATTTTGAAGATTAAAATTACTAATTATAATTAAAACAATTAAAAAATATAAATTACATGTTATAATTAAAATAATAAAAATTATAAATTGTAAGGTGATTAAATTATATTGATTAACTAAAATAAAATGCATCAATTAGATTATACTATGATTGCTTAGACGTTAGAACAATACAACTACATGGAATTAAATATAAATTTAAATCACAACATTGAAAATAGAATTATAATCTAAATTATTTTTTATGAATGATGTAGATTAATACAATATGATGTAGTATATATGTTAATTAAAAAATAAAAATATACATATTAAAATTAGGCTCCATTTGTAGAGAATATGGTATACTTTTTATTTATTTTTATTTTATTATTTAATAAATATGTCAATTTTTATATTGTATTCAAATAAAATTCATTAAAAAATATAATTGTGACACATGTTTTAATTTTATTGGTTTAAACAATAAATTTTTTTAAAAAAGGTTTGTGGATCATCGAACCACTTGGTTGGAATTGTGTTTGCATGAAACCGCGGTTGGTTTCTTCCTTTAATTTCATTCCATCTTTTCTATTTTTTTTTTCTTTTTTTGAGACGTGGCGCCCAACCATCTTCTTCTAAATGAAAGTAGTTTGAAATAATTACAATAATACCATCCTTAAGAAAATCATATCACATCATTATTATATTCTATTTATTATTCTATTTACTTATCTTTACCTTCTTAATATACTAAAATAAATAATTTATGATATTTAAAAACCTATCACTTCTCTCATAAAACATCATATAAACATTTATGCTTTTATAGTATAACTTATACATATATACCATTAATAATTATAAGAATTTAAACTAATGCAGGTATAATGTTGCATTGATTAATTTTATAGAATAAACTTTATTTTTTTACTAGCTTTTGTTTTCATTAAAATTACATATATAATTACTAGCATAAAATAATCTTATAAAATTGAATTTACAATATATAATATAACTACACAGATATATATTATTAATAAATACAAATAAAATTTATTTTTGATATAATAAAATAAAAATTTTAATATTTAAAATTGAATTCAAATATTCTTTAAAAATGAAGTGTGTTATAATAACTATATTTTTAAAAATCATATTATTATAATTGTAGTTTGGTGTAGTATTATTTTGTCATCGGTATTTAAAACCCATCAAACCATTTATAAGTATAAAATACTGTATTAATTAAGTCACAAAAGTTGCATTAAACTTATTAAGTGTTTAATTTATGATTTCCTAAATTATTTTGTCACAATGAGAGGACTCTCTTATAGCTATGTTGATGATGTTTTCCACAGTAAAACAAAACTTTTTAAAGAATTTTCAAATATGATCCGTTGTAAAGTTCTTATTTCTCCTGCAAAACTAGTTTATAAAGAGAGGGAACTTTCAGTGACCGAACCAAAAAAATCTTCATAAGGGCTAAAATTATTTTTTTTGTTTGCCTCTACCTTAACTTCACCTCCTTTATATCATTTTTTTTAATAAGGGGCTATCTCATAAAATACAGGATCACAATACTACAAAATCGAAAAAAAATTCCCCTAAACCCTAGGTAAATCCGCCACTGGCGACCTTCACCATTATTATATGGTAGTATTCTATAGCCGATGTGTGATATTTAACATTCAATCACCATAAACTACTCGACGTACTCCCTCCATCCCATCGGCAACCCGGCTTCAACCAGCGGTGATACGTGCGTAAAATGACCCGTATTTTGATATGTGAACATGCTTGTTTGTGGTTATTTTACTCCCGTATCATATGTTTTTGTCGTATTTTGTTTGTGTTTTCGTGTTTTGTGTGTTTGACTTGTGTAGGATAGGTTTTTGGCATAAACAAGCATATTTGGTGGAGTTTTGGAGGAAAATCGCAAGGTTTTGGAGTTTGGAGGCTCCGACCGGTCGAGCGTGTGCAGGATCGGTCGAGCGGGCGTTCAGAGAGCTCGACCGGTCGAGCCTGTGCAGGATCGGTTGAGCATGGCCGGGCTAGGGACTTGGCTCGGTCGAGCCATATGTCGATCGGCCGAGCCAAGTCGGTTTTTTGGCAGTTTCTGGCAGTTTTTAGTGGCCCGGGGGAGCCAAACTTCGACCGGGCAATCCGAGGGCCTGATTGCTTGCATATAAAAGGGGAATGAGCGGTTATTTGAGGGGCTTTTTGTCACTTTTCACATATGATAGATAGATTTCTCTCTAGATTCCATTTTTCATTTCAAATTCATCTTAGTCTTAGAGTATCTAGGAGCTAAATTCATCAATACTTGTACGAGATTGAAGATTGAAGGCGGTGGATCAAGTCAACCAATCCAAATTGGGGAAGAATCTTATTTCTACTTTCAAATTGTAATGAAGTTCATTGTATTCCAAATTGTATTTGTACAATTGAAAGGTATGAAGTTCTAAACCGTTTTGGATGTTGAATTGAGGAAGGATGCATGAGAATTTGGCATGAGAATTGTTTGTTTACTTTCCTTTGAGAGCTTGGATTTCACTAGAGCTTGTTCCTTACCTCTTAGGTGTAGGTAATAGCCAACTTAGGAGGTAGTTGACGTGAACGATGCAACCAACACGCGGGCGGAATCGTCGTGATTAGTGTTAATTCATACGATTTTAGTTCCAATCCCTGTGCGGTGCTAGGTCGTAGGGCGATAATTGACGAACCATTTGGAGTGGTTTAGGGCTAAATAACGTGACTGTTTGCTAGTTCTAGATCATCAACCGGTAGCTCGCCGTGACAAGGGGCTATCGAGTGTAGGGTCGATTGCTCAATCTCCTAGGAATTAAATAAT